>BQNB010020954.1:0-62416 GCA_026074375.1 Tanacetum coccineum | reverse complement strand
GGTTACAATTGCATCAATGATATGTTTAAAATTAAGTTTGAATTAATAAATAGATCTCTTTTTGTTAAATTTAAATATGCTTTTGAACTTTGACTATTCTATTTTATAAGCTATGTGTATACGAGAAACCTAAGAGTTTTTGAAACCAGAGGTCCGTGGTCCCGATACTAGTCTCCGTGAGGTATCAAAAGCCCGGTCACTTAGCCGATAAGGTTGGGATGTGCCGAGGCGAAAGTCGCTACATGGGATGATCTCGCCTTCAAACTCATTATTCTCGGGTGGAACGTGAAGCATAGAATTTTGTAAAACGTTGATCCATGATTGAAATTCAAAATAGCACATACACCTAAGATATAATAATTGTCGAGAGTGAGAAGTTCACAAGTTGCAAATATGAGTAGTGTTAGCATCTTAACTGATATTTAATTGTGATTTCGTTTTAAGCTTGGTTTGGAGCGAGTGAAAAGTCGGGGATGATGAAATTATCATTTTTGGGGCATTCTCGGATCGAAATGCATCTTGTTTTATGATCCCTAACGGTTATAAAAATAACGAAAGTCAAGCTAGTTAATTGCTTAAAAAGAAAAGTAGAAAAAAATAAGAAAAAGGAAAAATTCAAAAAATATGTGTAGGAGTATAAAAATGGTTAAAAACGGGGCTTCTCTAAACTTTTGATTCTTTAATTCCTCTCGATGAACACTTAGCTAATTTTCGAGGTAATTAGTCGAGGAGGATTGAGATTCTTAGTTTTCTAAGTGCTTACTTATAGCATTACGTGAGGACACGTAATATCTTAGTATGGGGGATTTTGGTATGCGTTTAATTACACATACTTTTGACAGCTAAAATCGGACTTAAATGACTAAAAACGTACCAAAAATACATTGTATTTGTATGTTTTGCATTTGTATTATGCAGGTAATGAATATCTAAGAAAAGGACAAAAATAGAAGCCAAATCAACAAAACTAAGCACGAGAACGGAAAGAGCGTGAAAGAGAAGTCAAAATTAAAGCCAAGTCAAAAAGTCAAAGTCAACAAAGTCAAGTCAAAGTCAACCCCGGGAAGTGGATTGAATAAGAGCATCGAAAAAACCGAACCGAAAGCTAATTGCCAAAAGTGGGCCCACCGTACCACCTAAGTAGGCCCGAGACAGCCAAATTATCACTTATAACCTTAAACCTTAATAAAAGCCCAACACCCTTATTTCCCTACCCGGCCCAACAATGAGCCCAACACCATGCCTTTATACTCCCATACCCGTTACCTTTTATTACACCCCCGTTAGTCCCTAAAAGGACTAACGGTGCAACAATTATAAACTCCAGGGACCAAAGTTATACCTCCAAGGTCCTTTGATGCATATTACTTATAGAAAATGGAGGTTCATTCTTGGCAATTCCAACATACTTGTGCCCTGCACCAAATAAGGGATAACCACTTTTCCCGCTAAATTCCATTAGTACTGTTCACCTCCATCCCTTAATTTTACTCTACCCGAGTTAATCCACTTCAACCCTCTTCTAGAAGCCAAGAATGATGCTAGGGATGATGTTTTGGCACCTGACACAGTTGGCAAATCCAAAAGCTATTCATTGGGATGATGGGTGGCCAATAATCATGGGCTATGATGGATTTAAAGAAGCACAACATGATTTAAAGGGCCAATATTGAAGCTTCTTTTCCTCTCACACAAGAAAACCAAGCTAAGGATCTAGGTCCTTCTATCCGGCTTATAAATAGAGGGCTTAACCCTTGTGGTTAAGTAGTTTTTTTTTTGAGTAGTTGTCCTAAGTTTTTAGTCTCTTTTTAATGTATTTTCATTTAAGTTTTTAAAGTTATCCTGTATTTCAATTTCCTTTGTAAAAGTTTAAGTTTTTAATGAAAATTTTGAGGTTTGTGTTTTAAGTTTCTGTGTTTGATCATTATTATAACCTGTTAAGCTTTGAAAAGCTATGAAACAGCTTGTAGATCTTACCTAAAAGCTTCACTAAGCATTTTTGTCTCTTGAATCAAACCTTACTTTACAGTCTAATCTCTTTTATTTCCTGCTTTAATGATAAAAATCTAAAAAAGTACTAAAAAGATCCACCCCTCTAAACACCTTAGCTTCTTTGGATGATAAGCTAGCTTGGGAAGAGCATATAGATCTCACTAGTTTATCTTTTGACAAGCTTGTAGATTTGATTATTTACCCTGTTTTGAGCAAAGGTGTTTGTAAGTTTTCATTTTCACTTTTTAAGCTTATTTACTGTTTTACTGCTTATCATTGCTTATTGTCTGTTCTTATTTGCTTATTTGTGTTTTGTTATGATGTCTAATGCTTATGAATGCTTAGTTGTAGTTTAAAATTTCATTTGTTCAAGTTTTCTTTGAAATCTGTCTTAAATAGCTTATCTACTTGCATAATCTGTTTTAGCTTATTTAAGTGCTTATTTGTTATTGAAATATGCTTAAAAAATGTCTATTATGCTTGTTAGATATCTGGTCTAATAGGTTTGTTCACAAAAATTTAAGTTTGCAAGTAAAAAAGGCATTTTAAGTTTTTAAAGGGGTGTTTGGTTTAACTGATTTTGAAGGTCAAAACGGGTCAAAATGAGTTAAGTTTTTTGGGTCACCTTAGTTTAACTTAAAATCATCATAAAGTTTAGTTGTTAAAAGTTTTTAGGTATTAAAACTCAAAATTAAGGTTTTAAGAGTTCATTGCTTGAAACTGTAGTTATAGCTTATTCTAGTTGCTTATTTGATTGTGCTTTGCTTATTGTTGCTTTTGTGTTGTTTTTGTGTTTATTCATGTGTTAAAGAAGTTAGAAACAAAGCCCAATAGCCTGCATTGTTGTTTTGAGGTTTTTGCTAAAACTATCAAAAAAGTGCTAAGTGTTGAATAGTTTGAGAAACTACTTTTTCATTTGCTTATTGTTGCTTATCTTGAATTTCAAAATGCTTTTTGAGTGTTGATTATTTTTTTGAGGTCTAAAGCCAATTTGTTTGTAGGTTAAAAGTTCATAAGGATCTGTTTGTGAGCTTATTTTTAAGCTCAAAAGTGCCCCTTTGCTGTTTGCCTGTTGTTTTTAGCCATTTTACTTCTTTGCCTTTTCTGAGCTTATTTGATTATTTCTTTTGCTTATTTAGGTTCAGCATAGCTTAGTAGGTTAGTTTAAGTCCCATTTAACTTATTTCCTTTAGGTTTAAGCTTATTTGAGCTTATTAGCATTCTAGCTTAAAAACCTTAAGCTTTATAGTTTTTTTAGTATTCTGTCTAATTTGCTTTCTATAGCTTAAACTCTTTGCTTATTTTTGTTTTTTCATGCTTATTAGGACTAGCCTATAAGCTGTTATAAGACATTTGCTTTGCCTTAGCTTATTTAAGTTAGAAAATAGCCTAGCAGTCTTAAGTTGCTAACTAGGAGTATTAACATAAAAAGTTAGTACTGCTGAGTTCATAAGCTCATTCTAGGCTTATTAAGTTGCTTATTTTTGTTTTTAACAGCTTTTTAGATATGCCTTATCTTCTGTTTTAGCTTAATTCCCTTTTTGGTTTGCTTATTTGAGCTTATTTACAGTTTAGCTTGAAATTTTAAGTGTTATAGCCTTTTTAAGTTTTCTGTCTTTTTAGCTTTTGTTAGTGGCTTATTTTTGTCCAATAGTGCTTTCTAAGTGTAGCTTATTATCTGCCTTTGCTTATTTATAATTTCATTGTGCTTATTTGCCTTTTATTAAGCCTAGCAGACTTAATTGTTTAAACTAGCAGTACTAATTTAAAAGTTAGTACTGCTGAGTTTTAAAGTCTCATTTCTGGCTTATATAATTGTTCTTATTTGCTAATTTGTGTTCCTATTTGCTGTTTAAGGTTGCCTTGAGATCTATGTTTGCTTATCTTGCTTTGTCATTCGCTTATTTGCCTTTGTAAGCTTAGCCTTTTTGCAATTAGTTTCTTAAGTATAAAAATAAGCATTCTGTCATTTTCATTGTGCCTTTTCAGCTTATTCCTTGGATTTCATAAAAAGCTATAGTTATAAAAAGTGCTTATTTTTCTGTCTTCTAAAAAGTTGTAAAAAAATGGCATTAAAAAATACTTGGGAAGGTGGAAGTCTCAAGTGAGCCAAGGCTCGAACTCGAGACTTCAACACCCTCAACCAAGCATTTTAAACCCACACACACAACCAACTTTGCTACAATAGCTCACCCGCCCTTCTTTGCATGCATTATTCCTATATCACCATTTTGAGCCCATTAAGCCCATAAGACTTCGCAGCTTATTTTTCCTAGGATCTTTATAGCTCTTAGGATTCTCCTGCAATTTTTCATAATTTTTCATACTTATTTGTTATTTTTAATTATTTTTTGAAAGTTACAATTTTAAAAAAGTCTTAAAAGAATAGAAAATTAATTCAGAAAATTACAAAAAAAATAGTTTTTGGTTTTAGAATAAATATTTTTAGGTTTACAAGCATTAAAATCATTTTTACCACTTTTAGATTTTAATTTTGATTTTTAGCTTTTTAAATTAATTTTAGAAAATAGATTTTTATTATAAAAAGTAGTCAAAAATAGTTTTCTTAATTTTTATCATATTCTAGACTTATCTAAAGTCGAAAATAATTTTTTGGAATTTTTAGGGATTAATTTGTTATTTTCTAGACTTTTAATTGATTAAATAGTTTTTTAATTCATAATTAATTATTTAAAAGCCAAAAAAATATAATTTCTTTTTAGTTAATTTTATTTGATCGTATTTGAGGTTTAGAAACTAAGTTTGCATTTGTAGGGTTTAATTTTGCCTTAGTTGGTAATATGTCCCGTTTAGGACTCCCGTTTTGCATTTTTAGTAAAATTTGTTTTCCCTTAAGTGTTTTTAAGTTTTTGCCTTAATTTTCCTGTAGTTTTAGAAAACCAATATCAATCTTGTTCCATTCAAGCATCGATTCTCAAAACGACTCTCGACTTTCAATTGCATTCCTCGTTGGGGAAACGACTCGGGAATCATACTCCCGGATTACTATAATTGTGATTTTTTGATTCTTACCATCATATTTATATATTTATATAAGTATTTTATATTTATATATTATATATATTTTAAAAGGTGTGAGTCAAACGTGATCAGTACTCTTATTTTTAAATTTTCATTTCCTTAAATGTATAGTAAGGACATTATACAAACCAAGTTGGGGAATGGGAGTAGAATTACTACTTGACCTATATTTTCCTTCGATTTTCTAGTTTATTTTGAAAAATTATGCCATTTTTGAAAAAAATTGACATGTTTTTCTTAGTGAAACCAGAATAAATCTTTGCCAAGCACAATTACCCTTTATTTCCACTGGTGAGGTTTTCCTAATAATTCTGTTTTCATATATTATTACATAAATCTGCCAAATTTGAGTGTGCCGGTAGTTTTGTAGACTTTAGAACTTGGCATTTACATCATTTCGAGACCTAATTGAGTGATAGGAATAGATGGTTCGAGAAGGCAACATTATAGGATTTACACCAAAAATTAACCCATATGTGTACTACTATGTGTGTTTATCGACTTGTTACACCGACTTGTCGACCTCCCATGATAGAACCCTCTTTTGCACTCATTTTTAGTGCAAGATACCCTTAGAACAACTTGTTGAGCCATTCCTTGTTTTAAACCCGAATTTTGTATGTTTCATTTCACCGTTACACCTTAGCCTACCCTATAGTCTATAAATTCACCGTTGAGGAGTTACTGGCGGCTTGAAATCCATGGTTCGGGTGAATGGGTTCGAGAATCACGCTTATATGAAAGACCTATCATTGAAGACCCCCCGTATCACTATTACTTTTGATACTTCTTATCTCAAGTGGGGGATGTGTATCATTATTATGTGCTACAGAGTTTCTATCCTGTAATGTTCATAGTTAAAAAAAGATGTAGTATTTCATTTCAAACTTCTGTAGCATTTTGCTAAGTGTTGGTTATCAAATAAAACCAACTTCTTTCATTCGATGATTGTTGAATACTTTGAGTTGGTACATTTATAAACCAACTACTTCACTGAAGGTTGGGATCTGCTACATCAAATTGCAGAATTTTACATCTATATCACCAATACTAGCTCATTATTGTTGATGATCATATTTTCAAACCTTAAAGTTCGAGCTAATAGAGGGATCGTGACCAGTGATGACAAAACCATGGATTTTTGACTACTTGTTTTGCGTTTATTAAATCTAATACCTATTATATATGCATCACATGTCTTATATTTCCCTTTAATGATTTTATCCTTTAGCTTGCCCGAGTTAAGGATTTGAGCAATCACATGTGTCTCGTTCATGAATTTGGACGAGCATGTGTGGTTTTGTCGCTTTTTCTGGAGCATTGGTATCGTCTAGGATTATTCACCTGTTTAAACTTGTGTGTGTCACCTGTTAATACAAATAAGCCGTAACAACGTTTATTTCTATTTTACGATCCTCTTGTGTTTTGTCGATAACAATCATAAAATTATTATAAGTAGAAAATAAAACACATAAGTTTTAAACAAATAGTCTTTCTAACTTATTATATCTATCATACATCAAAATTTACATTTCATACAAGTAACACAAAGTTACTCATACTTTTATTTTTCAAAATACGTAAATTATATTTTCATTTTACACCATGCGTGATATCAACATGATCTTTCCATATCTTAACTAAATCTTACAAGATTACACAAGATCTTAAAAGACTACACAAGATTTTGGGAGATTTGGCAACCAAAATCTAGATTTACATTACCAATGACCCGGATCCCTTGAGTTATACTAGCCGAATCCCTTTTAGAAGGGATCCGCCTGATCCGATAAACAGTAGAAATTTTTGCCTATAAATAGCAAGCAATTTCTCATGTTTTACTCAACCATTCCTCTTACATCTCTCTAATATTCTGATATCTCTCTCTAATTTTCAAATCTAGTATAGTTCCATTTCTCATTTGTAGGTAATTCTCTTATTAGAAGATATTGCCAATATTGCATACAAGACGATCAAGCTCAAGTTACCTTGTTGCTAGTCTCCACTATCATATCAAGATCATCTTGTTAATTCTTGTACTTCATTTATTCATTGTACTTACATACTTCATCCTTATAAAAAGAGTTGATAGCATTGGGTCGGTTCTACCTTTGTTAGAACCCGGTATTTAGCTTTGTATCAAAAAAAGTGTAAGCGACGTAAGGTTGGTTCTACCTTTGTTAGAACCCGGTAGTTAGCTTTATACCAGAAAAAGTGTAAGCGCCATTGTAAGGCTTCTCCGCTGGACAAGGAGATTGTGGGCTAGTGTTTACGAACTCTCGAATTGGTAACTCGGGCAGTGGAGTTGGGCAAGGAATGTGTCTTTGTAGCCAAATCACTATAAATACTTGTGTCACGGTTCTATCTTTTCTAACTCTATCTTTACTTTACTTATGTTTATTATTTATTTTTTATTACATAGATCAAATCAATATCATTAACTTCACATAAACTCGATCTATATTTTGGTATCATAAATTAAAATCTGTAAAACTATTCAACCATCCCTTATAGTTTTCCACATCACCCATGTTGCCTTTAAGAGCTATTTAGACTTTAACTCTAGTTGGTGGAGTTTTGTGTACTTTCCAAGCTTATGATATAATACATGCTAAGTCTGTGCTTTTGAGTGATCGCCCCGAAATGAAACACTTAGACTAGTGAGAGTTGGGTGATTTTGATCCCCCTTTTTCGTAAGGTGTTCGGCTTTGGTATTTTCTAGCATAAGTAGTTTGTAAATTCATATCTTCCGAGTTAAATTGGGGGTTGTCTTTTTAGAAATTATTCTAACAGATCTACTTGAGGGCAAGTAGAAGTCAAGTGGGGGGATATTTGATAACATCAAATACTCTATATCTTTTTGTATCAAAATCCCTTATAAAATGTTCATAATTATTTAATTTCTGGTTAAAATATGTACTTAATCACTTTATATTTCCTTTACAGGAAATTATGAACATTGGAACGGAAAGACACGAGAATTGGACGGATAATGTGAACATATCATTGTTGCCAAGACATAACTACGACGTAGTTGCCATGATGGGACTACGCCGTAGTTTAATTCAAGACCTTTATTGCCTAGAAGAAACTATGGTGTAGTTGCCACGATGGGACTACGTTGTAGTTATCATGAGTCACCAAAGAAGCATACGTCTAGTCACAACTACGGCGTAGTTAGCCACTTTAACTATGACATAGTTACTTTTGGCTCACAATTGAAAAGTCTGCATTATCAAAACAACGACGTAGTTCACACCCACAACTACATCATAGTTAAGTCAAAACCTATAAATAAAGTCCCATTCCATGCTCATTCGTATCATTCATTCAGAGGGAAGTTCTAGGGATCTACTAGGGCTTCTGGAGAAAGAAGAATTCGGCTTCATCCATCACTAGTCCAAGGGAGAAATCATTTTTACTAATTTCTTGTATTAATCATTAATCACAAACATTAAAAGATCATAATGTTTATTCAATCCAATAATTCCTTCATTATTTCTTATGTTATTGTAATATGAGTGGCTAAGCACCTTAAGTGCTAGCCTTGTTATGATTTTGTTATAGTTTTGATAATTGTTTCCTGTTGAATTATCGTTTTATGGATATCCTTATTGCATGTTGCATGATCCTTGAGTTTTAGTAGTGTTGAGGGTAGTGTAGATCCTGTTAGGCTTTATATTAGGCTTACCTATTGAATTAAGGGTTAACGGGGTACTAGGGATAGGTTGACAACTATCCTTAGTGTAGGGATTGTTCAAATCACCGCCTGTAGTAAATTAGACACTTATAAAGTTTGAGAAACTCTTCCAGGAGGGTTTGTAGCTGAGATGTGGGATTATCAACACTAGACATGTCTTTAGGATAGTTGGGGATTAATCACTATAGCCTGGATACCCAACCTTCATGATATACGGGAGATTGAGATCATAGGATACATAGGACAGGATTCGATGCCAATTCGGGTATGTCTATAACAACTCACAATTTTAGGTCATTTTATGTCAATAAACTCTCAACTATTTACTTTGGGCTTTTACGCATTCACTTTTAATTTCAACTGTTAAGTTAAATCGCGTAAACCAAAAATCAACAATTAACGTAAACCGACAACAAACAAATAAGAGTTTATATCAAACAAGTGTTATATAGTTTTTAAGAAGATAATTTCTAACTTTTTATATTTTATTTTTATACGTTACGTAAAACGTTTACGTTTCGCAATATTTAGCTTCATGCATTCATGTAAACTTAACCAAATACCCACAATTATACCCAATACCCAAAATTTATATAACTCTTACCCATTTTCACTACCATGGCCAGTTATATATACATGCTACATAAAACAATACCATTTTTGGTTCTAGTATTACCATGTGCTAATTATATGGTTCATGCATTATCAACCAACTCTTAGCTACTCTCTTACACACTCTTACAACAAGCAGCAAACCCATACACTCTTACACATATCCCACGCCCCCTCCCTTCATGTAACACCCTAAAATCAAGTTTTAAGGATTTTATTACGAGAATGCCATTGGAATAGTTTGACTATGACTTTTATAAGTTAAAGGCCTCTCGTGATTAGTTAGTCAAACCCGATAGTCAAAATTAAGTTAAATGTTAGTCAAAGTGGTTAGTATATGTTTATGAGAAGTATTATGTGACCCAAGTATAAGAGAAAAGAACTTAAGGGACCTAAGTTGCCAAAATCCCAAACTAGTACTAGAACCTCTAGGTTTTAGTACTAGAACCTCCAAGTTTTAGCCTGCAGGGACCATTCTTGCAAGAATTGCAAACTTATGCCATATTTAATGACATTAATCTCATAACTTCCATAAGTTTCTAGTATGTTGTGTGTGTCTCGTACTAAGAAAGAAAGGAGGGAAAAACCAAGTGGCCCAAGTGATCAGTTAGGTATGAATTGATGTCTCAATTCAAGAAATAAGCTTATGCCAATGATCTTACACAAGTAAGTAATCTCTATTAAGTTGAATTGGTAATTTATGAGTTAGGGTTTATGTACCCAATTTGGGAGTTTTGGGTAAAAGGTGTTTTATAGTAAAATAATGAAGTTATAGTAATATGGGTTAATGTTAATTGATGATTAAGTATTAGAAATTAGGGATTTCATCATATGATCAAGATATGATCATATGATGATTAAGGGTGGAAATTGAGTATGATAAATGGGTTGGGTAAACCCATGTTATTGATAATTCTTTGATATGATAATAGGTATTGATGATGTTTATTGGTTGCAAGCAAGGATGATGATGATGATAAATTATGGGTAATATTAGCTTGGTTATGAGGTAAGTAATTAGACTATAACAAGATGTTATATTAACTTTATCATGCTTGTGTTATGTGTTATGTGTTGTGAATGTGGAAAAAGCATGAAAGCTTAAGAATTAGGTTGTTTTGACTAAGAGTATAATGGGACTAGTTAGCTAAACTAGCTAGAATGTGGATTGCCTAGTTGTGATGTTAATGTTGAAGTATGAAGCTTATATCGGCATGGAATGAGGCAAGTAATAGTATCATCTTAGCCTCTTGGCTTGTAACTGTTGTATATGATGCAAATGTGTATAAACGATGTATGATATATTTGTTATGTCTATTACTTACTAAGCAAAAGCTTACGGTTAGTAGTTTAACCATTTTGTAGGTTATTATGAGATGAAGGTATAGCCTTGATAGGGCATATGGCTTAGAAGCTTGGATTTCAGAAGTGATGCTTTATAGGTAAGATATTGTATTAGATGTTGAGCTTGAGTCCATGTTGAACCCCTATGTGTTTTAAATGATTTATAAATGTGGTACGATGGTGTCAAAGTCCGGATATTATCTAGTAATGAGCTATTCTCATATTGTATGGGTAAAGTGGGTCAAAAAGGGGTGTTTGGTAAAACACCTATCAATTTGTAAAGTATGTTTTGGGTCGTTTAGACCGTAAATGTTTATGGAAATGATGTAATATATTAGTTTAATGAATTCTAGAAGTTTTGATGTTATGTCATTGATGTGTTTCAAAAGCTTTAAATTTATAATGACTAAAAATATCAATTTTATTATAGGGAAACACACGGGTAAAAGTATAACCCACGTATGTAGTATAATCTTTTTAGGTAAGACCAGGTCGTCCACAGGGATTTGAGTAGTATTCGAATAATCAGAAAGAAAATAGACTTTAACAATTTTGATAATAACTTTTGTTTTACCAGTGATAATAAAGATGACTACTCGGATAGTTGAAAATAATTTATAAGTATTGATAATGATTAAGACTTCGAAGATGGAACTTTAACTTATAAAAAGGATTTCTCATCAGAAAATATTTTCACAAATTAACTTAATCAACTCAAGACTTATACTTAGTTGGCTAGACCAGATGTGTCACTTAAATGATCCAGATAACTTATTATATCAAAACTTATTTTGTTTATCAGTTTACGAAAGTGAATTTCTCAACATATATGATAAAGATCATAGACAAATCTTTCAAACCACATAGATCATAACGGGTTTTTCGACCTATACCGATATGATTATATAATCTAAGTTGATAAGCAAAACTGACAAGATAGGATATAATAGGGGTGCAACGTAAGCTTGAGATTAAAGAGATCACAATCATACCAAACACTTATTCATTATCATAACTTCAGCGAGTAGTCATGAGAGATTTAGCCTCTCATGGCTAAGTAGTTCATAACATAACTTGATTCAATAAGAAACTTCATTATTGTAATAAACTAGGATGGTGTTATTCTTCGTTCTTGGTTGTTTGATCTTGATTCTTCAAAAGGTGTGGTGTTTATGCTTGGAGAATGATTGGGAAGAATTAGATGAGATTATTGTATGAGTTAACGAGTATGAAGGAATGATGAAATGTGTGAGAATTTTGGCTCTATTTATAGGCTGCTTTCAGGGGAGAAGTGCGGCGCACAAGATAAATTATGCGGCGTGCTTAGTGATTAAATGCGAAGGTAATTTAATGTTTATTGAAGAAGTGCGGCGCACAAAAGTATTTGTGCGGCGTACTTAGGGTGTTAATGCAGTTATATTTATGGCTTCATTTATTCTTCGTAACCAGATTGGAAGTGTGGCGCACAATTTTATAAGTGCGGCGTACTTGGGGAGTTAATGCACTAATTTGACTAAGTCTTCAATTCTTTGACTTTGAGGAGAAGTACGACGCACAATTGGTAAGTGCAGCGCACATTTAAACTTATCAGCTTGAGACTTTATCATTGACTTGTATCTTGATTTTCGAAGTGTATAAGTATTCGATCTTTGTTTGATTTGAGCTCGGGATGTCTTCAAGTGAACCTACAAGTATTTTATGCTATTAAGTATCGAAAGTTCATGAGAAATGATAAAATATAAATGAATAACGCCACTGAAAACATGTATAATTTAGGCGTTATCAAATCCCTCCACGCTTAGCTGTTGCTTGCCCCCAAGCAATCAAAGCGAGAAAATAAGATCATTTATCGTGACATGGAGAAAATTTGGATTTTTACAAGAGTTTGTATATTAACTTTTCAGGCATAGACACATAACATAGCAGCTCACAGGGGAATGTGTTTGATTTGTAATTCACTCGAGCCGCTCAGATAGGGTTTATATATTTCCGTGAAGACACTCAATTTGCACAGACATAATCTAGACAGCTACCATATGCTTGTACTTGACACATAAACATGACCGAAGGGCGAAACTTGATACTGATGAGGGATAATAGCATATACAAATCTTCATGTGCCGGAACTTAAGCCTTTATTTCTTTGAACTACTATATATTTTTTTTCTTCTTTTTTTCATACCAACTTAGGCTTGGAAGTGGATTTCTTCTTTCAACTTTAACTTCTTCACTTAGGTATTTCAACAACTTAGCACTAAAGGGAGTGCTTGCAAGAACAGTAACTTGCGGAGTTAATAGCATATGATTAACCAGGCTTCGGTCTAGTAAATGATAATCAAGCACAAGTTTTAGAGCTTCTAAATTACCGGCTCACTCAAATATAATTATCAACCAATACCGCTGTTCCAGAAAAAGTGACAAATTACAAATACACAGCCGTAACGACGGATGAGACACTTGCAATTGCATTCAAACCTTAACTCGAACAGGCTAAAGGCATCAATTATCTTAGGTACCAAAGGTAGATACCCGAATATTTTAAGGCTTATAATTCTTACAATTTAGTGGGCTAGGTTGTGCTAGCTATAACGTCAATCCGGTTGGACTTGCCCTACTAAGAGTATTTTTTTATATTGAAAGCAAATATATAATTTTTTTTTCGTGATAGTTAGAAATTTTTTGGCAGGGCAAACACGAAGGGATATGATTAATTTTTTCTATTTGGCTCCCCTCCACACTTAAGTTGAACATTGCCCTCAATGTGATAACTGATAAACTAGAAAATATGGAAAATTAAGGGAAAACGGTACTTCTCGGGCATAGAGATATATAGCTGCGAGAGAGCTATCCTTGAGCATACTTCATAATTTTCCATAATTTGAGCTATATTACCTGCATAAAAGTAAATACACAAAAACACACAAAAAGAAATATATTTTTGGGGTTTTTTTATAGAAAAATAAAGGATACGAATATAGTTGTATAGAGGAGGGACTCCTCCACACTTAAGTAAAGCACGAGTTGCCTCCCGAGAAGCGCTTAATTATTTAAGAGAGTCGTTAGCTAGACTCCTGCTTCTGGAGTTCATTCTTTGGGAATGCAGGGAGTAACAGCTTCCCTTTGGTCATTATAATCTTCTTCTTCATGATATAGTTTGAGTCGATGTTCATTAACAATAAATGTTTTTCCATCTTTTCCATATAATTCAACATATCCGGATGGATATTGATGTTTCACTACGTATGGTCCTAGCCAGCGAGATCAAAGTTTTGGTTGTTTGAATTTGTTTTTTGAGTGAAAAAGCAAAACCTTGTTTCCATGTTTGAATTCTTTTCTCATTCTTAGTTTTTTATCATGCCAGACTTTGGTTCTTGCTTTATACAGTTGAGAGTTTTCATAGGATTGATGTATAAGTTCATCTAATTCGTGTAACTAAAACATTTGTTTTTCTCCAGCAGCGATGAGATCTGGATTACAATTCTTAAATGTCCAATATGCACGGTGTTTAATTTCAAATGGCAGATGACAGTTCTTTCCATATATGAGTTTGTATGGTGTTGTACCAGTTGGTTTTTTGTAAGCAGTGCGAAAAGCCCACAGAGCATCATCAAGTTTTCTTGGCTAAATAGCAGGATTGTCTTTAGCAGTCTTTTCAAGAATTATTTTAAGGGCTCTGTTTGTGTTTTCAACTTGACCACTTGTTTGAGGGTGGTATGATGTAGAGAAACCTGTGATTAACTCCATATCCCTTCATAGTCTTTTCCATTATCTTGTTACTGAAGTGAGTACCTCGGTCGCTTATTAGAGCTTTGGGCATTCCGAATCGGCATAATAGTTTCTTTAAAAAGGTAATAACAACTCGGGCATCATTGGTTGGCAAAGCTTGAGCTTCGACCCATTTAGATACGTAATCGATAGTAACAAGAGTGTATTCAAACTTATTTGAGTTTGGGAATGGCCCCATAAAATTAATACCCCAAATATCAAAAATTTCACACACTTGAATGTTGTTTAAGGGCATTTTTTCACGTTTTGATATATTTCTTGTCTTTTGGTATGCTTCGCAAAGTCGGACTAGAGTATGAGCTTCTTTTATGATTGTTGGCCAGTAAAATCATGAATCTAGGACCTTTTTAACGGTTACGTTTGGTCCATAATGTCCAACGGTTGGTCCATGGTGACATTGATCTAATATGGTTTGGGTTTCTGGTCCAGATACACAACGTCTGATCATACCGTCAGAACATACTTTAAATAGGTAGGGTTCCTCCCAGAAGTAGTGTTTGAGGTCAAAGAAGAATTTGTTCTTTTGTTGGTATGCCATTCCTTTTGGTATAATATCACCCACCAAATAGTTTGCAAAGTCTGCGAACCATGGTTCATTTTTGGTGTTAATTTCCATAAGGGTTTCTCCAGGAAAGTTGTCATCAACCTCACTGTCATCACTTGACTCATTATTCTCAATCCTAGATAAGTGACCGACAGCAACATTTTCTGTACCTTTTTTATCTTTGATTTCTATGTCGAATTCTTGTAGACGTAAAATCCATCGAATAAGACGGGGTTTTGCGTCTTGTTTTTTAAACAGATGTTTAAGAGCTGAGTGATCAGTGTGAATAATAGTTTTTGATAGTATAAGATATGATCTAAATTTTTCGAATGCAAAAACTACAACCATAAGTTCTTTCTCAGTTACGGTGTATTTTTGTAAAGCTGGATTGAGAGTTTTGCTTGCGAAGTAGATTGGGTGAAAGTTCTTACCATCTTTTTAACCTATGATAACATCAAATATTTAATACTTTTTCATATCAAATTCATGCATTTATTGCCTTGCTTTATATCACTTTTATATGAATTCGATATTTATTTCAATTATTTTGTGAATACACGTAAATTAAGGTAATGGAACGAAAAATGGCAAAAAATGACGAATTTAGTACCAATACTAATTTATTTAGTAGAGGTACTAAAATATTAAGGAGGGCTACTATATTTCTACAGGATGTAGTTCAAATGCTAAAATGAAGAATAGTACCACTACTATATTATTTAGTAGGGGTACTATATTTTTAATAATTAATGATGTCGAATTAGAAGCATGGAAGATGTTACGGCGTAACGTCCCGAAGGAGTTACGCCGTAACTACATATTTATTATGAAGATTTGGAATATCACTTTATTAATACGAAGATTCGGTGCTGACGAGGCTTTACGGCGTAACATCCAATATGGTTACGCCGTAATCTTTTATTATGAAAAATATATGGTTGCTGAATGGCGCAACGAGATTTTTAATTACGCCATAACCAACAATATCTCTTTAAAATGGAAAGTCGTGTCAGAGAGGTTACGCCGTAACCACATCAATTACGGCGTAAACTTTTCTATTGTTATGCCGTAAAGTATATCATCAAAGGGACTATTATTGCGCAAAATTCATCAATTTTCATATTCCACCATAAAGATGAGGGGCCTATGTCGTACATGAGCTAAACTCTACATTTACTATATATTTTGATATCAATTGTGATATCAAGAGACAATTCGTTCCTGGTGGTTTAGCCGAATAAAGAGAAAAGGGAAAAAAGAGTACGAGTGGCAGAATCAATGTTTTAAAACCCGGGTTTTTAGTTGACTCGGTTGAGTGACCGGTTCACTGGGTCACCGGTTCAACCGGTTGAACAGCCGGATCAAACCGGTTTTACGAAGAAAAAAAATACATGTATTTTAAGTGTACATAAAGAAAAATGTTACGCATATTTAGTTTGTAAGATAAGAAAATACAGTATCAAACCAATACTAAAAGGGAATTGACATTCAACAAGGACAATTATGTAAATTACTTGTATTTGTATAAAAAAATCATTTCTATTACTCGTAGTACACTGTATCAAATAGTATGTACTCTGTGTTTGCTACAAAACCAGTCATATCATATCACCACTTTGACTAGGGCCAATTATCACCCTCAAACCAAGCCTTGAATATTTCCCTTATCTCATTCCTCTATTGTTTTAACCAAAGAAAAGATCACGAAACTCAAAACCTTTCATACATGTACACACCTATCACCATTTTCAGTCACCATCAGTGTAGAAACCTAAGCCGTAATGGGTCGATCTTTAATGAGATTAGTATGCGTATGGTTCAATTACATAGCCAACATGTCTTGTTACAGCATCTAGTTACATCGTTCTTGTTCTTTTCCGTTCATATAAATTGAACCGTCCGGTTTCCGGTCCACTGGTTCAACCCGGGTCGGCCAAAACCGGCGGTTGAATCCGGTTTAAACAACATAAAAACCCGCCTTACAACGAACCGACCGACACTCCGGTTCGCGGTTCAACCGGCCGAGTTGAACCGGGTTTTAAAACATTGGGCAGAATAGGGCAAACCCTTCGGGGTTTGCCAAGGCGTTTGACTAGAGGACCGAGAGCATTAATTTCGCACAACTTGTAATTATACTTTAACTTTTTATGGTCAATTTAATTATATTATTTTGGCTTATTGGATCCATCCATATAATTGATGATATTTTTATTAGTTATGTTTTATTATTTGTTTTTGGCATTTAATTATTTTTAATAATCTTATGATTATTATGTTATGATCTCATTGTTTTATCATTTTCTTTATTAATTTATATAGTGCACTTTGAGATCCTTGGACTCCCAGTTAGGTTTTGATATAAGGTTGATCGCGCACCAAAAGCAAGTAAAAGGTATCCTAATCCTTGCGCGCAATTGATTACAATAGAGTAACCAATACTCGTAATTTTTCGACAGCGAAGAACCCTTAGCATTAATTCCTGGTTAGGAGAACGAGCTAATAAGGAGACCTCCTGGTAGAATAAGCGTATCTTATAAGTTAAATTAAATCCTGACTCTTAGCACCGGTTTAATTATAATTCAGCCTGGGCCCTTGCTCTCGTAAAAAAATAAGCTTTTAGCTTTGTTCAATCACTCAGGTAGAAGGCGTGACCAGCATTCGAGTCGCGGTTGGGTTAACATTTAACCATATGAGGAATTTTAAGATTACGACAAGACATTGCACTAGAGATCATAGTAATTAATTGCGTTCTTCCTTTCTAGTTGTTCACCACTATACCAATTCCCTTTTCGACCAGCTAGGCTACCACCAAAACAACTCCACAATAATCTCAATTATTCAAACATGTTTTCTTTCCTGCTTTCCTAGGTAGAATAATAAAATAAATTAGATGATTAGAGACACAGACAGTTCTTTGGGTCAACACATGTACTTACCAATCACTATACTATACACGATAGGGTACACTGCTCTTTAGTGTGTAGGAATAGTCGAGGTACTTAGGGTTTTATAAATGTAAAACCATAGTTTAACATTGCACAGGAAAATGTGTTCATAACAATAGTAATGAAGTAACTAAGTTAGCATGTTTTCTCTCTTGATATCTCCTATCCTTTTAATTTCAGTTATTTATTTTATTGTTTTTCTCTCAATTAAAATCAAAAACCATTTTCAAAACGAGTCACTTTCAAATAAAAACTAAATTACACCTATTCTCTAGGGACGACCTCGGAATTACCATTCTACCCACGTCGGGATTCTCTGCCCGTTATGCGTCGTTAATAATCGTGTTTATAAATTTAAAACTTGATAAAATATATTTTAAAAGAAAATACGCATCAAGTTTTTAGCGCCGTTGTCGGGGAACGATTTTTATTGTTTTTGATTGTTTGATTGATATGTGTGTGTGTGTTTGTTTGTGCTTGTTTATGTGCTTGAACCTTTTGTTCTTCTCCCTTTTCTGAGTGTTTGCATGTTCTATTGTTATGGCATAACCAGTTATATGGTTACGACGTAACGTGTGTGAAATATAAAAAAATCGTTTCAGACTTGGTTTTGGCATAACTTGGTAGTGCCTGTTGCGACATACCTCTAAACTGGGTCTGAAACACCAAAAATAGTTTGGGCATTGCTTGAACCTTAAAATTTTTATTCCTGATTTAAGTAATTGTCATTAATGTATGCTCCTTTTTTTGCTCAGTTTTATTACACATTTAATGCACAGGTTTGTTAGTGTGCAGGATGAGCAATTATTTACAGGTTGAGGAGATGACATTAAAATTGGACGTGTGTGGAGATGTCCAAGTGGCCTGTGATAGAGGCTAGAGTCGAACTTAACGACTCTTTAAATAAACAAAAGTCCTATCCTTTTAATTGTTTTCTGCATTTAGTTGGTTTGTATGTTTTTCACTTGTTTTTGCAAGTTCATCAACAAGGAGGGTAAAATCGAGACCTACTCGACCCGTAATTGTGTGGTAAATGTAGCTGTTGCAGCAGCAGTTACGGCGTAACACATAAGGTTATGCCATAACCACATCTATTACGGCGTAAACCTTTCCATGGTTACGCCGTAATAACTAAATTAAAATTTTCAAAAATTACTACTTAATTACAGCGTAACCACCGAGGTTACGCCATAACCTCTTTATGAAAATATAAAAAAAATCAAGTTTTTAAACATTTCTAAATCGTGTATATTGGTAAATGAACTTTGTGGGTATGTTTTTTGGAAACCCTCACGAGACTTCACTCGTCCACTTGGGCCACCAAGTGATTTAAAAGGCTTGTTGCATACACTAAATGCAACCGTGATTCCAACGAAAGTGAGTTATGTTTATTTTGTAAAAGTTTTGAATATCATGTGTTCTATGAGCTTTTTATCTAGTTTAAGCTTTTTGGTATTATCTTTCTGTACTATACAGGTAATGCACGGATGATGTTGCCAGATAACTAAACAAAGCTGCAAGGAAGCATCTCAAAATGTTATAGTCGGATGCTTTACTGGATGATAAATTCGCCTGTGATGGTGAATGTTGCTCGAGGAAGCAGACATGGAGCATGGATTCGAGCATGCTGTCTCTTCAACTTACTAGAAAAACCAAGGGAGTAATCCGTCCATTTCTAAAACCCTTATCTATTTATACACTTTTAATGCTTAAGTTTGACTCAAGTGGGGGAGGGGATTAGAAATAACACCCATTTGATTATACTTGCCTGTATTTTTCTAGTTTATTTTGAAAAATATTTCATTACTAAAATTTTGACATGTTTTTATATTACCTATTAACTAGTTAAAACTTTACTGAGCACACCTACCTTATAATTCCATTGTGTGAGGATTAGCCTTTCCGTTTTTTCCTTATACATAAATTCAATAAAAATAAGTGTGCCGGTGGCTGTAGTAGACTTTAGAACTTGGCTTGGTATATCTTTTTGAGACCACCATAATGAGCATTGCACAGTGTAATCGGTGTAGCTATGATAAAAGGCAAATTTTAGGATTAACCCCAAATAGCCTATATATATGTTTTGTGTATATTGACTTTTATTATTGATTAGTCAATCCCCTTGTTAAATCCTTTGTTGCACTCATATTTAGTGCAAGATACCATTAGTACACCATGTTGAGCCATTCTTTTCATTTTGTAACCTAATATATGTTGTTGCGTTACACCTATCGCCTAGCCTACCCTGTAGTTTCTTTGTCCAATGATCGGGAGTTTGGCCCTTAGTTAATTTTGGCTTTCATTGATGGAAGTCGCGGGTTAGGATAAAAGGTATTTGAAGAAAAGACGAGTTTTGAAGATAGTTGATCTCAAGTGGGGGGATGCTCATGTATATATGCGTTTGTATCGTGATTCATTTGTATTCGTGTCTTGCATTAAAAAAAACGATGCAAGCAAGTGTAGTTTGTTACATCTGATCATCATTATAAATCAGCTCTTATGTCGTATTATGGCAGTATTTCTGCCTTGTCAAGCTGGCGATGATTCCGTCTTTATAAACAGGTAGTTCTTATAAAACTGTGAAATTTCTATATCTCCTTTCTATTATAAGTCTACATGTACAATGAGGGCATAGTACATCTCAAGTGGGGGGAAGGGAGATAGAAATAAGGTATTTGGTGAAATTATGTGTTAATTTGGCCCAAAATTTTAAAAAATTTTAGCACATAATTTTTCTTCATTGATGATGAAGGCCGAGTTAATGCGACTTTCTTACCTAAGTTATGAAGATTATAAGGAAAAACATTATATTTCATACGCATTAACTCGTGTATTATGAAGACCCCTTGAATTTTGACCCTCATTTTTACCTTATGAGATTTAAATGGGACCAGTAATGGGGAGATTGTAGACATAAGAAACTATTTGCTTTGTGTTTTTATTTAACAACAATTACATATGCATACCATGTCTCTATCCTACCCTATATCATTCTCCTAACCCTTGGTTTTACACAAATGAGGGAATTGAATGCAATCATACATGTCTATTCTGTTGTTACGGATGTGTATGTGTGGTTTTTGGTCCGCCCCTTGTTTAGTGTAACGCTTTTGGTTAAAATTGTAATAAAAGAATGATTTACCCCTTAAGCCTTTGTGTTGTGTCAACCCATTTGCCTTTTTAAACACTTGCATCTAGACTCTAGTAGTGGAGATTAGTATCCTTGCCATGCTTATGATAGAATACTCGCCATAACTGAGCAGTTGAGTGATCACCAAAAATAAAACACATAGATTAGTGAGAGTATGAGTGTGATTCGTTGTTTCTTTTCGTGAGGTGCTCGGTTTGGAATTTTCTAGCATAGGTAATTTTTTAATTCATATCTTCTAGGATAACTAGGAAGATATCTCTTTGAGAATTATTTAAAAGGTTCTACTTAAGGGAAGTAGAAATCAAGTTGGAGGATATTTGATAACATCAAATATTTAATACTTTTTCATGTCAAATTCCCGCATTTATTGCTTTGCTTTATATCAGTTTTATCTGCATTTGATACTTAATCTATTTATTTTGCGAATTCAGGTAATTAGAGGCATTGGAACAGAAAAAGGCAAAATATGGCTAAAAATAGTACCAATACAAATTTATTTAGTAGAGGTACTAAAATTCAATGAAAGACTACTAAAATTCTACAGGATGTAGCCTAAGAGCCTTGGTTCAGCTTAAAGTACGTATATATAAAACAACTCAAATGCAAATCTCAACCAAATGCCCTTGACCAAGGCAAAAGGTCAAAATCTACACAAAGAGATTAAATATATATACACAAGTAAGAATCAATTATAAAAAGATTCCGGAAGAGATATTCCCGGGTCGTATGTCCCAACGAGGCTGCAATTGAAATTTATCCTGGTTTGATGACATTAAATGATGGAGAAACTGATAATGATTGATAACTAACAATAAATAAATACTTAATTTAATCTACGGGAAAACAAGCAAAGGAAATGGGGATCTTAAAAACTACGGGAAGACCAAAATTAGGTATAAGGAAATCCTCAAAATTAAATCTAAATTTAAATACACGGGGAACAGAAAAAGGTATTGCTCGGGAACACCTGAAAATACTAAAAATTTAGAAAAATAAATGCTAAATAAAAATTAAAATCAAAATTAAATTCAATCAACTTATTTGAAAAATAAAGAAAACTAGAACTAAAACGGAGGTCCGTTTTGAATGCTAAACGAAAAGAAACGGTAAAACTTACCCGTAAAAACGGTCTAAAACTGAATTTTAAGAAAATTAAGCCTACACTAAATTTTATAATTTTTCCTAGACACTAATGACAAAAGAAAATATTGTAAAAAAGAAAAATATTTTTTTATTAATTTTTAGATTTTTATGATTTTTTTTAAAGATTAAAAACTAATTAAAATTAAAAAATAGAAAAAGACCAAAAATTAAAGTTTATAAAAATCTGAAAAAATAAAATTAAATAAAGAAATAAGTTAACAATTCTAAAAATATAAAAAATTGCCCAAAAGTTACTGATTTTTATAAAAAGTAAATATAAACTAATTAAATTTTAACCAAATTAATTAATTAAAATTAAATTAACTAACATAGGCTAATGTTGTTAAAACTAAAGGACTAACAGTGAAAGGACACAAGGACAAACGGGGTAACAGTCTACTAACTAAAGGGACTAACACTGTTAACAAGAAAAGACCAAATTACACAAATGGTCCCTGAGTTGGACCCCGATTACAAGGTGGGTCCAACAGCTTATTAGACAAAACTTATAAAAGCAAACTTATTCAGGGGCTTAAGAGGAACATTTTTTGTAATAAGCACATAAGCTGAATCTCAAAGAATAAGCCAGAAGTGTGAGCTTTTTGGGCTGCAAAAGCTAAATAAGCTTTTTAGCTTATTTTTCTTTCTTTTTGGGGCTTAAGCTCACAAGATAAGCTGAAAACTAAAGAAATAAGCTACTAGGCCTAAGGGAGTCCTAATGATAAGCTATGGTTCCTAGAATAAGCCCTAAAATAAGCTGGGCAGTACTTTGGCTATATTAACAGTTTTTTAAAAGAAAACAGAAAAAAAGGTGAACTTCAAGGCCTAAATAAAGCTATATTAGAAGGGGGAAATAACTACAACATTTTTGTTGGGGGAATTAAAGAACAACTAATAACTATTAATAAAAGCCAAAAGACCCTAAAGGCTTAATACCTAAATAAGCTATAAAAAGGTGCTGAAAATTGGTTTCAAGCACCAGGGGGAAAAAAAAAGAGGTCAACACAGTGAGCTATGGGCTTATTTTGAGCTTATTGAAATAAGCTCTTAAGAGCTTATATTAGCCAAACAAAGATAAAAACAGAATTAAAGGGGTTTCCATGAGCTTATTTCAAAACTTTGGGGGCTTAAGGCAAGAAAAAGTTGCTGATATTGGGCTTAAAGTTGACACGAGTTTACAAAAATTATGCATGTATACTTTGAACTCATAACTTTGGTCAAACCAAAGGGACAGCACAAGGTGTTGGGTAAATAGCTAGAAATAACAACAACAAGCACACAACTAGTGTGCTTAAAGCTGTATAAGCAAGCTGAGCCTTTAAAGCTCATTTAGCTTATTTCAAATATTTGACCGAAACCAAAAGATAACTAAAAATTTTTATTTTAGAACTAAAAGTGTAATCAAAGTGGCTTGTTTAACCCCTACACACTCAGCCAAAGGGTGGAGTGGGTTACAACCCAAACCAACTCATATTTTACCCATTTTAACAACAAACCAAACACCCCCCTTTAAATGTATAAAATCGGGTTTTTTACCTTTTCTAATGAATAATGGCTAAGAAAAGTGATTATATAGTAAGGATTAATAAACAATTTAACACATTCTTACATAATTTAATTCAGAATTAAAAAGCTTTAAATGATAATTTCAAATTTTGACAATGGCCCTTTTTCTCAAACTCTTAGCTTTTATTAAGACTGAAAGTTATTACAAACATAGGCTTTAAAGAAACTGAATACACTTAAATATATTAAAAGAAAAACTTGGAATTGAAAATTAAGCTAAAAACATAAAAAAAATGTGGTTATGTCCCTTCGCTTGGTCTTGACTCTTTTATAGCAGCTTAGAGTCTTCACTTGGACTTGGGATGTGTTTGTTGTGAGAGTGGGAAGCAATCCAAGCAATCCCAGCCTTTCATTCGGTCTTATACACCATCTCAACCATTGAAATGGTTTTCCGGGTGTTAAGTGTTTGCAAGTGGGAAGGGAATAGGGGCAGGGTAAGGTGAGGGAGAGCTGGTGGAGTACTTGGGAGGTGGTATTGGCATAAAAACGTGGGGCGAGAGGGTGGTATGGGTTTTGGCGCAAGGCATGTACAGGGGGTGGGTTGCAGGGTTTAAACACAAAGATTGGGGAAGAGGCACAAATGCCCCCCAACTTTCCTTCTCTTTTCATTTGTTTTGGCCCGTTTTTTTTAGTTATAACATAAGTTTGGAAAGTGACAGCGTTCAGTCCATGTGTTTTTTAATAACTAAAAGAAAAGAAGGGTTTAGGGGAAATTGCAAAACTGGTCCCTGCGTTTTAAACTAAAAGGATTATTGTAAAATTGCAATTTCAGCACCTGGTTTTTATTTTTCTCTTTTTCCTTATAAAAACAACTTTTAAAAACTTGGCATCTATTTGGCCACATTTTCTTTATTTTTTTTCATTTTTAATTATAAAACAAGTTTTTAAAATTTACATTTTTGGTCCTTGAGTTTTATAAAAAAGATGTTTTGGGCTATTGGGCTTGTATTGGGCCCACTGGGTTTGGATTGGGCCTTCAAAGTCTTCACAGTCTTTGTCAATTGCACACAAATGGGCTGTTGTAATTGATTGAGGGCCCATTTGGTCTTCACAGTCTTCATAAATATACTATTGGGCTTTCCCGGCCCCGGCCATCAGATGGGTAAGATTGCCAACCAACAGGTTTCTTCAGTTCCGGCTCTGGTTTGACTGGCTGATTCGTACTGTAGTGCTCTGACTTTGGCATTTTTGGACTTTGGCCTTGATTTTGCACAGTCTTTTCCATTCCATGCTCAGTTTTGTCATTTTGGCTTGGTTTTCTGTCTTTTTGATGATATCCACTTCCTGCACAATACAAATGCAAAACAAACATATATTTGGCAGTTTTTGTCTGTTTTTGGTCATTTAAGCTCGTTTTTAGAGGTAAAAGATATGTGTAATTAAGCACTTATCAAATCCCCCAAACTAAGGTATTGTGTGTCCTCACACAATGTTATGAAGTAAACACGTAAGCCCCGTTTTCACCATTTTCTGAATTTACACTAACTACAACTAATATTTTTGGATTTTCTCATTTTTTTAACAAGTTTGACTTTCTTTATTTATTAAACACATGGGATTCATAGAATGAAAGCGCCCGTAGAGTG
Source organism: Tanacetum coccineum (assembly GCA_026074375.1). Lineage (NCBI taxonomy): Eukaryota > Viridiplantae > Streptophyta > Magnoliopsida > Asterales > Asteraceae > Tanacetum > Tanacetum coccineum. The sequence continues at coordinate 37,005 of BQNB010020954.1, read as the reverse complement.
ATCACGGATTCTGACGGATAAATTCATCGTCCTCGATTTTTCACAAGTTCCAAGCTAAGCAATTAAACAAGATCATTGTCGATATAAGTTTATATGTTAAGCCCTTATACTTATGACTTGTGAACTTTCAACTCCCAACATGGATATACGATTGAATGTGTGTACTCATTTTAATTTAACCATAGACCAACTTATTTTCATAGTCATAATTCAAAAATGAATCGTGACTTAAAGCAACAACTTATAAACTTCCGTAACTTGTTTTCGAGATTTTAAAACTATTAGAACTTTTTGCAACATATTCAACAATCATAATCATAAGTTTCTTTAAAGTTTAGGATTGCGTTGCTTAGTTTTTGAACCCCTACCTCGTGGTTAACGGACAAGGATATCAACAAACAACGACCGATGTTCTTGAGTTTGAAAACCCACCCCGATCCGCTAGCGTAGTGGGAAATCACATCAACACCTTATTCCTAATATGGCTAAGGATTGGTGTCTTAGTTTGAACCCTCACCTAGACCTTTCTTCCAAGTGAGATATCACGACACACCAAATCTCTAGAAGCAAAGACGTCTTAGTTTGAACCCCCACCTCGTGGCTAGCGGAGTGGGATATCACGACAACATCTTTTACTTTGCTCCATAAAATATCAATAATGGCATGCTTCATTGGCAAAATTTCTGATATTCATGCATTTATGCATTCACATTTTCATTCATGCGTCTTTGGCATTTATCTTTTAAAAATCACTACAAAATCTCGTTTTGAAAACTCAAGTTACAAATTTGAAGCTTTTTCTGAAAACATCGATTGACTTAGTTGAATTAAATTGAGTACGTATGATTAGGTGGATTAGAAATTTACGGGAGAGAAAACCACAAGTTACTTGTATAAGTATTTAAGACGAATCTTGCTTATCACATAAACTTGTAATTTAACTATATCATTTCTCTTTTCTTCACATTTTTTAAAATCAAAAAGCAAAAGAATTCGTGAAAGCTTCGGCCTAAAGGAACAAGCCTAGGGCTCAACACGCCCCGATCAAGTCAAAAATTATTCTAATTCTAACCCAAAAGAGAAGCAAAACTGTGACAAAACACATATAATATTTTTATGAAAAATTTGTAATTTTTTCCATTTTTTGTATTATGGTGGTTAAAAACGGGTTTACGTTGTAACAATGCCCTGCAGGAAACAATCAAATCCGAAATACCCCCCCAACTCGAACTAAACAACGTCCTCTATAAAAGATGTTTTGAAGGGTTACTACATTAATCCTAAGTGCCATTTATGATGTATGCCCAAAGATGAAACGTTAGTCGATAAGATTAGGATTCGGATTCCCAAATGAAGCTGAGGATGTGAAAGCTCATTCATGAATGAACAAAACCTGAGAGTTCTTCACAATCCGGGCAATCCTGACAATAACAACAACAACAACTTGGAAACACGGGTAATGGGAAAAGACAAGCTATTTTACACAACCAACAACACTTATTAACAACTACGGATAAGCATAGGGGTGCCTCCCACAAGCGCTTGTTTAGTCGCGATGCTTGACCCATCACAAGGATTTATTGAGTCCTTGGGAAATTTTGGAGATCTGGAACTGACCAAGTGTGGAACGTTCACCCCAAAGTAGTGCTTGAACCGCGATGACCATATCACTTTGAAATTTGGCCCGTTGGCTTGAGAAAGCTCAACAGTGCCGTATTGGAAATACTTTAGTGATGTGAAAGGGGCCCATAATCCAACGGGATTTTAGTTTTGGCCCGAGAAAATCTTTAATCTGAATTAAAGAGGAGGACTAGATCACCGATGTTGAAAACACGGTTTTTGATCTTAAGGTCATGGAGCCTCTTTGTTTTGGCCTAGAGATTAAAGAGTTCTCATAGTCAATGATCACAAATTCTTAAGTTCATTGCGTTAACTTTCCGGTGATCCACTCGTAATTTAATAGGATCAAAGTTTGCTTGCTTTAAGGCCCAGTAAGGCTTTGTGCTCAAGCTCGATCGTTATGGCATGCCTTTCCAACACAAGCTGTAAGGATACACCCGATGGGTGTTTTGGTAATCTGTCGGAAGGCCCATATGCATCATCTAGTTTTGTCCGCCCAGAGGCACGGTTTTCCACCTATGGTTCCTTTCAAGAATCTTTTCAAACCAACGATTTTTGATACTTCCAACTTGCCCATTGTTTTGGGGTGATAACGATGGAGAGAACGTGAGTAACTCCAGATACTTGCATGACCTTTGCAAACTGATCATTACAAAAATGGGTCCCGCGATCCACCTATGATTGCACGGGGAGCATGCAAATCTGGCGAAAGAGTTTTTCAGAAATTTGTCAAACTACTCGGAGCACATTGGTGGAGCGCTTTGCTCAACCCATTTTGACAAATAGTCAACTGCCAACAAAAGAATATACTTGTTCCCTATCGTGAGACGGAACGGGCCCATAAAAGTCCGATGCCCCACATGTCAAAGATTTCACAAACTTGGGAGGAGTTTTTTGAAAGTTAAGAGGGCATCTCATCACGTTGTGAAGTTTTTCCTTGAAACGTGCCACGAGTCACAGTTCTTGACAAACTCGTAGGGCATCTTATATTGATGGTGGGCCAGAAGAAACCGGAGTTCAAAGATCTTTTGGCTTGTGAGGTTTGCACCTGAAGTCCCCGGGGGTGGGTCCGATTGTGGCAAGCTTTGAGAATGTCGAGAGCTTTCCTTGCCGTTGCACAACATCGCCTGATCACTTGACCGCACAAATTTTTAAACAAGAAGGGTCCGTCCCAGAAATATGTTTAAACATCTTTGAAAAACTTGTTTTTCTGCCTGTCGACATGCCCTTCACAATGGAAAATCCACCCGCGTGGTAATTTGCAAAATCGCCAAACCACGGGGTTTTCTAAGAATCTCCACGAAAGGGTCACCATATTTATCGTCTCAAGAGAAAACTTTCATTATCTCTTTACGATCATTGACCGTTTTCATCCGGGTCTTCCAATCTGGACAATGATCGGTCTGCGAGGTACCAGGCTCCTTAGTATCTATAACTTTGAAGTCAAATTCGTGGAGGAATGGAGAACCATCGGAGCAATCTCGCCTTGGAATCACTTTTTTTGCAAGAGATACTTAAGGTCGGGAATGGACCGTATGCACTAGCTTTTGTTCATGATGAGGTAAGACTAAATTCACGAAAGCATACCACTATAGGCGAGCAATTTCTTTTTCAAGGGGCGTAGTGTAGTTCGTGTGTGCTTCGAATCAAGGGTCTTACTAGCATAGTGGATAGGCCGAAAATGTTTCTCATGACGTTGCCCCAAAACTGCACCTATGGCGAAATCGCTTGCATCGCACATAAGCTCAAATGGAAGGTCCCAGTTTGGAGCAATCAAGATTGGAGCTTCCGTAAGTTTATCTTTCTTTGGGGCTGCAAAAGCTAAATAAGCTCTTCAGCTTATTTTTTCTTTCCTTTTGGGGCTTAAGCTCACAAGATAAGCTGAAAACTAAAGAAATATGCTACTAGGCCTAAGGAGATCCTAACGATAAGCTATGGTCCTTAGAATAACGCCCTAAAATAAGCTGCCAGTACTTGCTATAATTAACAGTTTTTAAAAGAAAACAGGAAAAAATGGTGACTTTAAGCCTAAATAAGCTATATTAGAGGGGAAATAAGCTGACAAGATTGTGGGGATTAAATAACAACAAAAAAGCTATTAAGAAAAGCCAAAAGATCCTAAGGCTTAATACCTAAATAAGCTATAAAAAGGTGTCTGAAACTGGTTTCAGCACCAGGGGAGGGCAACACAAGTAGCTAGGGGCTTATATTGAGCTTATTTAAATAAGCTCTTAAAGGGCTTTATTAGCCAAACAAAGTATAAACAAATTAAAAGCTTAATTTTCGAAATCCAAGATCTTTTCTTTAAATCTTTTAAGTGTTTCAGTTTATTTAAAGCTATGTTGTAATACCTTTCAGTCTTAAAGAAAAGCTAGAAGTTTTTGAGAAAATTTGGCCATTGTCAAAATCTTGAAATCATCATTTAAGCTTTTTAATTCGTTTAAAATTAGTAAGAATGTGTTAAATTGTTAAAACCTTACTTATAATCACTTTTAAAGGATCACTTTTCTTACCATCTCCTTCAATTAAAAAGGGGGAAAAGGTAGAAAACCCGGATTTTAACATTAAGGGGTGTTTGGTTAGTGTTAAAATGGGTCAATATGAGTTGCCAAAAATGTGGTTCTTATGTCACCTCGGGTGTATGGTTTCACTACCTGAAGAAGTAGGAATTGGAGGTACCTTGATATTGCAACAACCGCTTCGGTATTGTGATACCCTTTATTGTCTCTCTAGGGTTAGTAACTCTGTGTTACCAATGGGAGTGTCCCTGACCCTGAAGTAGAAGCGGTATTGGCAGTTACAAACTTAGCCAACATATCAGATCATATTTGCCATTTGATTGTCAAAGTTTGTTTTTGGTTCGATTGCATGCTCTGACCCTGGTTTTGGAGGGTATATTGCAGTTTCTCATGATAGCATCAAAGCCTTGACGAGTTGTCCAAAATTCCCGTTTGGTGACGACTGTGTGTCTGAAGGAACCGGGGGCTTGATAAGCTGGAGACTAGATTAAACCTGGGTACTCATAAGTTGATTCTGACAGACATTGGACTATTAAAATTTCCACCTCTGTTTGTTGAAATTGCTCTCCCGGTTTGGTTAAAGTATCCCCCGATTGACATTGTTAGCATTATTCGCTTGAGAGTTCTGGAACGAGTGGAAAACCTGGAGTCTAATATGATTTAACATTTAAGGTCGGAAATTGTGAGCTTACTATGTTTGTAACTAGCCTCAGCGAAGCGCTTGTGACACATACTCAGTAAATGTTGCCCGAGAAATGTTGCCATGAATGGGCTGGACAGTTTTTGGTGAGAAATGGGCACCACCGCGAAGTAACACAACTTAGCTCAACTGCGTTGACAGGTGCATGGAAGCTGAGCTGAGAGCAAAGCTGGTTCTCTGTCTAAGAGCATGCTCGGACAAATATCCTTTAGTTCAGCAACTAAGATGAAACAGCTTGGTCGAAGAGTTCGTACTTACTATTGGGCAACACTGCTTTAGCTCGTGTATGACGAACCTTGGACTTCTCTCGATGATTTTTCAAACATTCGCGAGGCATTTTGTCCAAAAAGTTTCACCTGCTGCGAGTAAATTCATGAACTTAGATCATTATGGTTCAAAGCATTATAGAATGTACTCAAGTTGATGCAATTCTGAGATCCCATGTGATGGACAAGCCTAGTAGATCATGAAACGATCCCAAGCTTCATAAACGATTCATCGAACCTACTGCTGAAATCTGGTGATCTCAATTGCGAAGATTCGTCGTTTTTTAAAAGGAGGGAAGAACTGGTTGATGAAATTGGATACAAGATCGTCCCAAGTTTGAATGGATCGAGGGGTTCTCTTTTCGAGCCATACGGCGGCTGCGACCCTCCCGTATAGAGAATGGAAAAAGCATAAGCTTAAATCGTAGTAATTGGAACATTGGGGACCCTCTTGTGGAGGTGATTCTTGTTGAAGTAACGTATATGAGCATGCGGGTCTTCTTTGTCATGACCGAAAAAAAAAGAACTGTTTGTTCTGGACAAGATTGATTAAACCATGCTTAGCTCGCAATTGTTTGCCACAATTCAAATTAATGGATTGCTCTCTATCCCCCGGTGGGTGCTTGGAGCAATTGAGCCATAGTTCGAGTGTCTGCCATTGGCTCTACAGTAGGATCTTCCTCGAAATGGGTATTCTATACGAAGAGGTTCGATAACAACTGGCGGTCCTTCTGGTGGAGGAGGTCGCTGCTCACGAGACTGAGATCGAGTGCGCATGCACAAAATGGAAATAAATAAATAAAAGAAGTTACACTAATTTTTTTTTGGATTTTTGGATTTAAAATATATTCACAATCTATTTTAAACGGACAAGAGATAGACAACTTAAGCCAAATAATCAATCTTACTTCACGGTAGCTCTCAGAATGAAAAAAAACGTACAGGTGAGCGGGAGGAGTAGAGAATAGCGCGAAGCTTATTTCCTCCTTTGCGTCGTAGTTCCTAGGAACAACCCTACCTTAACCACTTATAAGTGTTGTTAATCAGAATGAGGTGAGCCGTATATCGTAAGTGACACAGAAGGCAAGTTTTAAATCTTTGGTTCGATTGGGAACTCAGCAGTTCACCGGAACTTATTATGATAATACCTCAGTTTGAGAATATTATATTTTGGTATTTTACCAATTAGTGATTTTTAATTTTTATGGACAATTTTTTTTTTTTTTTTTTTTTTTTTTTTTTTTTTTTTTTTTTTTTTTTTTTTTTTTTTTTTTTTTTTTTTAATAATTTTTTATATGATATGTACTAATAAAAAGAAAAGAAAAATATTTTTGTGTTTTTTAATATGATATATTAATAATAAGACTGATTCAGATCAAAAATCGGATAAGAAAATCGTAGCAAAGCCTCCCCGGCACGACGCCAAACCAAAGGTTCGTCTTAATACGTATATAAATACAAACACATAAACAACTCAAATGCAAATCTCAACCAAATGCCCTTGACCAAGGCAAAAGGTCAAAATCTACACAAAGAGATTAAATATATATACACAAGTAAGAATCAATTATAAAAAGATTCCGGAAGAGATATTCCCGGGTCGTATGTCCCAACGAGGCTGCAATTGAAATTTAGGTCTGGTTTGATGAGAATTTTGAAGTGAGTGGAGAAACTGATATGATTATAACTAAAATTTAATAAAACTTAGATTTAATCTAACGGGAAAAACAAGCAAAGAAATGAGTGATCTTAGAAAACTACGGAAACATATTAGGTATAAGGAAATCCTAAAATTAAATCTAAATTAAATACGGGGAACAGAATAAGGTATCGGGAACCCTAAATACTAAAAATTAAGAAAATAAATGCTAAATTAAATTAAAAATCAAAATTAAATTCTAATTAACTTAATTTGAAAAATAAAGAAAACTAGAACTAAAACGGAGGTCGTTTGAATGCTAAACGAAAAGAAACGGTAAAACTTACCCGGTAAAAACGGGTCTAAAACTGAAATTTAAGAAAAATAAAGCCTATACTAAATTTTATATTTTTCCTAGACACTAAATGACAAAAGAAAATTTTATAAAAAAGAAAAATATTTTTTTTATTAATTTTTAGATTTTTTATGATTTTTTAAAGATTAAAAACTAATTAAAACTAAGAAAATAGAAAAAGACAAAAAATTAAAGTTATAAAAATTCTGAAAAAATAAAATTAAATAAAGAAAAAGTTAACAATTCTAAAAATATAAAAATGCCCAAAAGTTACTGATTTTATAAAAAGTAATTAAACTAATTAAATTTTAACCTAAATTAATTAATTAAATTAAATAAACTAACTAAGGCTAACTGTTGTTAAAACTAAAGGACTAACAGTGAAAGGACACAAGGACAAACGGGGTAACAGTCTACTAACTAAAGGGACTAACACTGTTATTGTGGGTATGTTTTTTGGAAACCCTCACGAGACTTCACTCGTCCACTTGGGCCACCAAGTGATTTAAAAGGCTTGTTGCATACACTAAATGCAACCGTGATTCCAACGAAAGTGAGTTATGTTTATTTTGTAAAATTTTGTATATTTTGTGCTATTATGCTTTTTGTCCAGGTTTATGCTTTTGGTATTATCCTTTCTTGCAGTTATACAGGGAATACACAGGATGAGGTGCTAGGATACCAATCAAGCTGCAAGGAAGCATCTCGAACCGACCTGGTTGAATGCTATTCTGGATAATGAAGAAGTTGCTTGTGATGGTGGATGTTGCTCAAAGAAGAAGACTTGGAGCATTGCTTAGAGCATGCCGTCTCTTCATATCATCGAGCAAATCCAGGGGAGTAATCCGTTTCATTTCTAACCCTTTCTATTTTAATTTTATATGCTTATGTTTTACTCAAGTGGGGGGAAGGGATTAGAAATAAACACCTATTTGATTATACTTGCCTTTATTTTTCTAGTTTATTTTGAAAAATGTTTCATTAATAAATTTTTGACATGTTTTCATCACTTAACTAGTTAAAACTATACTGAGCACACCTACCTTATAATTCCATTGTGTGAGGATAAGCCTTTCCGTTTTTCTCTTATACATAAATTCAATAAAAATAAGTGTGCCGGTGGCTGTAGACTTTAGAACTTGGCCTGATATATCTTTTTGAGACCACAATAATAAGCATTGCACCTAGTGTAATCGGTGTAGCTGTGGTAAAAGGCAACTTTAAGATTAACCCCAAATAGCCCATTTATGTTATGTTTGTGTACATTGACTTTCCACACTGATTAGTCAATTCACCTGTTAAACCCGTTGTTGCACTCATCGTTAGTGCAAGATACCCCTAGTATAACCTGCTGAGTCTTTCCTTTTATTTTGTAACCCAATATATGTTGTTTCATTACACCTATCGCCCAGCCTACCTTGTAGTTTCTAAGTCCATGATCGAGGAGTTGCTGGTTAATTTTAGTTTTACTGGTAAAAGTCGCGAGTTAGGATAGAGGGTATTTGAAGATAGTTGATCTCAATTGGGGGTATGCTTATGTACATATGTATTTGTAATGTGATTCATTGTATCCATGTCTTGCATAAAAAAAGAGATAATAAAGAGCATGCAAGCAAGCGTTTATTAGTCAGCTTATATGTCGTATAGTGATAGTATTTCCGCCTTGTCCAACTGGCGATGATTTCGTATTTATTAACGGGTAGTTCATATAAACCCGTACATTTCTATCTCTCATTTCTATTATAAGTTCATTTATACAATGAGGGCATATTACAACTCAAGTGGGGGAAGGGAGATGGAAATGAGGTATTTGGTGAGATTATGTGCTAATTTGGCCCAAATTTTCAAATTTTTTAGCACATAATCATTAATGATGAAGATCGAGTTAATGCATTTCACTATATTTCATACGCATTAACTCGTGTATTATAAAGACCCCTTGAATTTTGACCCTCGTTTTTACCTTATGGAATTTGAATGCGACCAGTGACGGGGAGATTGTGGACTTAGGAAACTATTTGTTTTGTGTTTTTATTTAACAACAATTTAATGTGCATCTCATGTCTTTATCCTACCTTATATATTCTCCATCCTAACCGCAGGTTTTGCTCGAATGAGGGAGTAAGCAATCATACATGTCCCATCCGTTGTTACGGATGTGTATGTGTGATTTTGTCGCCCTTTGTAGTGTAACGCTTTTGGTGAAAGATTGTTTGAATGATCAAAACCCCGTAAGCCTTTGTGTTGTGTCAACCCATTTGCCTTTTTGAACAGTTGCATCTAGACTCTAGTGGTGAAGCTTAGTATCTTGAGCAAGCTTATGATAGAATACTCGCCATGACTGAGCAGTTAAGTGATCACCAAAAATGGAACACATAGATTAGTGAGAGTATGAGTGTGATTCATTTTTCCTTTCGTGAGGTGCTCGGTTTAGAATTTTCTAGCATAAGTGATTTTTAAATTCATATCTTCCTGAATGACCAGGGAGATATCTTTATGAGAATTATTTAAAAGGTTTTACTTGAGGGCAAGTAGAAATCAAGTGGGGGAGATATTTGATAACATCAAATATTTAATACTTTTTCATATCAAATTCCCGCGTTTATTGCCTTGCTTTATATCACTTTTATATGAATTCGATATTTATTTCAATTATTTTGTGAATACAGGTAAATTAAGGCAATGGAACGAAAAATGGCAAAAAATGGTGAATTTAGTACCAATACTAATTTATTTAGTAGAGGTATTAAAATATTTTGGAGGGCTACTATATTTCTACAGGATGTAGTTCAAATGCTAAAATGAAGAAGAGTACCACCACTATATTATTTAGTAGGGGTACTATATTTTTAATAATTAATGATGCTGAATTAGAAGCATGGAAGATGTTACAACGTAACGTCCCGAAGGAGATACGCCGTAACCACATATTTATTACGAAGATTTGGAAGATCACTTTATTAATACGAAGATTCACTGCTGACGAGGCTTTACGGTGTAACATCCAATATGGTTACGCCATAATCTTTTATTATGGAAAATATATGGTTGCTAACAAAGGGTTACGGCGCAACGAGATTTTTAATTACGCCGTAACCAACAATATCTCTTTAAAATGGAAAGCCGCGTCAGAGAGGTTACGTCGTAACCACATCAATTATAGTGTAAACTTTTCTATTGTTACACCGTAAAGTATATCATCACAGGGACTATTATTGCGCAAAATTCATCAATTTTCATATTTCACCATAAAGATGAGGGGCCTATGTCGTACATGAGCTAAACTCTACATTTACTATATATTTTGATATCAATTGTGATATCAAGAGACAATTCATTCCTGGTGGTTTAGCCGAATAAAGAGAAAAGGGAAAAAAAGAGTACGAGTAGCAGAATAGGGCAAACCCTTCGGGGTTTGCCATGGTGTTCGATTAGGGGATCGGAAGCATTAATTTCGCACAACTTTTAATTATACTTCAACTTTTTATGGTCAATTTAATTATGTTATTTTGGCTTATTGGATCCATCCATATAATTGTTGATGATATTTTTATTAGTTATGTTTTATTATTTGTTCTTGGCATTTAATTATTTTTAATAATCTTATGATTATTATGTTATGATCTTATTGTTTTATCATTTTCTTTATTAATTTATATAGTGCACTTTGAGATCCTTGGACTCCCAGTTAGGTTTTGATATAAGGTTGAGCGCGCACTAAAAGCAAGTAAAAGGTATCCTAATCCTTGTACGCGTAATTGATTACAATAGAGTGACTTATACTCGTAATTGTTCGACTGCGAAGAACCCTTAGCATTAATTCTTGGTTAGGAGAACGATCTAATAAGGAGACCTCCTGTTAGAATAAGCGTATCTTATAAGTTAAATTAAATCCTGACTCTTAGCACTAGTTTAATTATAATTCAGCCTCGACCCTTACTCTCGTAAAGAAGTAAGCTTTTACCTTTGTTCAATCACCCTGGTAGAAGGCGCGACCAACATTCGAGTCGCGGTTGGGTTAACATTTAAACATATGAGGAATTTTAAGATTGCGATAAGACATTACACTAGAGATCATAGTAATTAATTATGTTCTTCCTTTCTAGTTGTTCACCACTATACCAATTCCCTTTTCGACCAGCTAGGCTTACCACCAAAACAACTCCACAATTATCTCAATTATTCAAACATGTTTTCTTTCCTGCTTTCCTAGGTAGAATAATAAAATCAATTAGATGATTAGAGACACAAACTGTTCTTTGGGTCGACACCCGTACTTACCAATCACTACACTATACACGACAGGGTACACTTCTCTTTAGTGCGTAGGAATAGTCGAGGTAGTTAGGGTTTTACAAATGTAAAACTTGACGTAGTTTTTATTTAACAGAAATTACGCATCAACCTAAGACAGCTTCGACTGCAAAATCACTTGCATCACACATAAGTTCAAACGGAAGATTCCAGTTTGGGCTACGATCACAGGAGCACATGTGAGTTTCTCTTTTCATAATTCGAATGCTTTTTGACATTCATCGTTGAATTTGAACGGAGTATCTTTTTCAAGCAGCTTAATTATAGGTCGGGCAATTTTTGAGAAATCTTTTATAAATCTTCGGTAAATACTAGCATGTCCTAAAAAACTCCTAACACCTATGATGTTATTAGGGGTAGAAGTTTTGAGATTACGTTGATTTTTGCTTTGCCGACTTCATGTAACACCCCCAAATTGGGTCGCAGCGGAATATGGGTCCGGGGCGTGTTACTTCTCAGATCAATAACACAAGATATAAGATGAGCATCTTTACAACGCGTATGAGCATTTTTTCGAGGTTATTTTGACATTTGTCGTTAGAGTTTCCAAAGAGGACGAGAAATCGTCCATGTATACTTCGAAGGATTCTTCATTCATATTCATAAATGATTTCATGCAAGCACCTTTGAATATGTTGCTGGCATTAACATTTAATCGAAAGGCATTCTATCTATATGTGTATGTAACGATACGGGGCATGTGTATGTTGTTTTCTCTTGATCTTTAAGATCGATGGAGAATTGGAAATATCCAGAAAAAAAACCATCGATGGAAAAGATATATTTATTTTCTATGTGTTTTTCAACATTTGATCCATAAACGGGCAAATGAAATGATCTTTGCGGTTGCTTCTCCATTGGCAGTTTATGAAATGATGCATACTCGCCAACCCGTAAACGTTTCTTTTGTGTGGGAAAAGTTTCATCTTTTCGTTTGTGACTACTGCATTAACGCCTTTCTTTGGTACACCACGTGAATAGGGACTAACCAAGGACTATCGGCAATTGGATAAATAATACTTGTATCCAAGAGTTTCACGATTTATTTCTTAACAACTTCTTGCATATTTGGATTTAACCTTCTCTGTTTTTGGACAACTGGTTTTTTGTCATCCAGAAGTTGTATCTTATGTTTACAGAATGATGGGCAAATACCAGGAATATCTTTTCTAGAAAAATGCTTCTTTATGTCTTTTAAGGACAGATACGAGTTTACTTTTGTTTTGAGCAGAAAGTTGAGATGATATGATTACAGAAGAAAAGAGGGTTCTTCCAAGAATACATAGTTATCAGGAAGAGGTTTGAGTTTGAGATCCGCAGGAGGTTCTTCGAGAGATGTTTTGATTTTATAATCTGTGTTGATGGTGATTTTCTCAAATGGTGGTTCTTCTGTGTTGGATTCAGAGTCATAATTTTCATCGACAGTCATTGCTATGAATTTATCAAATTCAAAAAAGATTTCTTCTTCAAGAACGGTTCCTTCGATGAAATGGAGGATTTTGCTTCCTTCGTCAAGAAGAACATCGAAGTCTTCTTCTAATATTTCACCGATAACATTGATACTAAAACATGTATCATCATTCGATTAAGAGTGTTTTATTGGCAGTGTCGATATTAAAAATCATTCGTTCAGTTCCAACTCCAAGATTGAGTTGTTTCTATTTAACTCTAATTATTGCATCAACAGTGTGAAGGAAGGGTCATCCCAAAATGAGAGGAACTTTGCTATCTTCTTCCATTTCGAGAATAACAAAATTGGCAGGGAAGGTGGATTTACCAACTTCAACAAGCATATTTTCAGCTATTCCAACAAGGTATTGGAATGATCTGTCAGCTAATCTTACGCTCATTTTAGTAGGTTTAAGAGTTTCGAGAGATTAGTTTAGCATATTAGAGAATATGTAATTAGGTTAATGGCTTTAGCACCAAGGTCGGCTAAAGCATTATATGAGAAAGTTTTATTAAAGTTGCACGGAATAAGGAAACTTCCTAGGTCTCCAAGTTTGGGTGGAACTTTGTTTTAAAGAATGACAGAACTTTCATCGCTTAGAAAAGTGGTAGAAATTTGCTTGATCTTATGCTTGTTGCTTATTAGTTCTTTGAGAAATTTGCCATAGTTAGGCATTCCGGCTAAGACGTCGACAAGAGGTACGTTGATTTGGACAGCTCGGATCATGTCGAGGAATTTTCAGTATTGGGCCTCCATTTTTTCTTTTCTCAGACATTGAGGATATGGGATCTTTGGTTTGTATGGTTTTGGTAACGGTGTTTCTTTGACTAGTTTTGGAGGTTGAGTTTTTGGTTGTGGTGTAGGTTCTTCGTCTTCATCATCGTTTTCAAAGTTAATAGGGTTTTCAGAATTGTTTTGCTGATCATTCGGGTTATCTGGTAGATCATAAGATTTACCACTTCTTATGAATATGGCATTCACATGCTCATTACGAGATTGTGGTGGTTGATAAGCTTTAGAGATGTTACCTCATGGGTTTGGTTGAGTGTTGCTTGGAAGAGATCCTGAAGGTCGACCAGATTGCTTGTCAGCGAGTCTGTCGAACTTAGTTTCAAGGTTTTGGATTGAAGCTTGATGATTTTTGACTACTGTTTCGAGTTGAGTTTTGAGGTCCATGAATGTTTATTTGACAAAAGCATTGGTTGATTGATGATATTTCATGAAATTGTTGAATTGTCTTTGAAGATCATAGGGTTTATCATCGGTGTTAGATCGGTAGTTATCTCGGTTGTAATCATTCCGTTCGCTTGAACGCCAATTATCGCGATTCGAGTCTCGGTCGCGGTAATCATTGTAAAAACGAGTCTTACGGAAAGTTTGCATGAATTTAGCCTTTTCTTCACGAGACATAGGTATGTCATCATCGTCAAGATCAGGTGTTGGTTGTTTAGCACGAGATTAGAGTTCTTTGTACTGAGCATCCATTTTATGGTCATGGCATCCATTCGGGCCATAATTTTGTCAGTATCGGAATTACTGTTACCTTCATCGGTGAACACAATGGTTTTTTAAGAGATGATTTAGTTTTTTGATTTTTAGCCCAGTCGAGCTTGAGTAAGACTTTATCTTCGAGAAGCTGATAAGCTTGATTTGGTGTTTTATAAAGTAAAATACCATCGGCTGCGGCATTTAGAACTTCTTGGGTTATCTCGTTGAGACCATGATAAAAGATTTTGATAATATTACCTTTGGACAGATTATGACCATGGCAATTTCTAAGCATTTCTTTCATACGAAAAAAAAAAAAACAAAATGCCCAAGCATCGGTTAGAGGTTTCAATTTTCTTGTTTAGAGATGCAAAGATTTCTCCAAGGAGTCGATCGAATAGAGCTGGGGGAAAGAATCGGCTAATAAAAGTGGTTCAAAGTTCATCCTATGTTCGATAGTTCCTTAGTTGAGTTCGTCCAACCATGTTTTTGCTTCTCCCATGAGTGATAGGGAAAACATCATTAGGCGGACATCTTCATTCTCGGTATCTCTGTATTTAAACATATCGCAGATTCCGAGGAATTCATGAATGTGTTTATGAGGGTCGGTTTTGGTTCTACCATCAAATTGGTTTCCTTTAACAAGGGTCAAGTGGTTACCTTTAATGGCAAATTCGTTTGTTGTTTCAGGAATAGTGATCGCGGAACCGGGAGTCAGAGCGACAACACGGTCGGCAGCCCACATGGGTTCATCAGCCATTGGATCGTAATTTCGAAGAATATCAAGAAAGTGACGGAAATAATTGATGTTGAGAATTGGCGAATAGATAATTCTTGGGTGTTGAGGCGGGTTGTTTTTTGGTCGATGGAACTCTTTCTGTTTCTTCGACGAAGTCTTCGATTCAGAGTACGTTCAGGTTCAGGTAATGGTTAGTTCATAATTGGAAGCATGTGTATGCATCCAAAGGAGAAATTGTTTTGGTCAGTTTGCCAGAAAACTGTACAGCGATTTTTGAAAAGAGTAGGAGTTAAAGTAATTTTCTAGAGTTGACTACAAAACAACTTAAAAATCCCCGGCAGCGATGCCAAAAAATTTGTTGTGTTTCAAAAGCTTTAAATTTATAATGACTGAAAATACCAATTTTATTATAGGGAAACACACGAGTAAAAGTATAACCCACGTATGTAGTATAATCTTTTTAGGTAAGACCAGGTCGTCCACAGGGATTTGAGTAGTATTCGAATAATCAGAAAGAAAATAGACTTTAACAATTTTGATAATAACTTTTGTTTTACCAGTGATAATAAAGATGACTACTCGGATAGTTGAAAATAATTTATAAGTATTGATAATGATTAAGACCTCGAAGATGGAGCTTTAACTTATAAAAAGGATTTATCGTCAGAAAATGTTTTCACAAATTAACTTAATTAACTCAAGACTTATACTTAGTTGGCTAGACCAGATGTGTCACTCAAATGATCCAGATAACTTATTATATCAAAACTTATTTTGTTTATCAATTTATGAAAGTGGATTTCTCGACAGAGACAATAAAGATCATAGACAAATCTTTAAAACCACATAGATCATAAAGGGTTTTTGACTAATACCGCTATAAGCTAACGACAAGAGAGGATATTTGGGGGTGCAACTGCAACATAAGCTTTGATTTAACAGGATCATAATTATTAAAGAGATCATAATCATACCAAACACTTATTCATTATCATAACTTCACCGAGTAGTCATGAGAGATTTAGCCTCTCATGGCTAAGTAGTTCATAATATAACTTGATTCAACAAGAAACTTCATTATTGTAATAAACTAGGATGATGTTCTTCTTCGTTCTTGGTTGTTTGATCTTGATTATTCAAAAGGTATGGTGTTTATGCTTGTAGAATGATTGGGAAGAATTGGATGAGATTATTGTATGAGTTGATGAGTATGAAGGAATGATGAAATGTGTGAGAATTTTGGCTCTATTTATAGGTTGATTTCCGGGGAGAAGTGTGGCGCACAAGATAAACTGTGCGGCATACTTGGTGATTAAATGCGAAGGTAATTTAATGTTTATTGAAGAAGTGCAGCGCACAAAAGTATTTGTATGGCGTACTTATGGTGTTAATGAAGTAGTATTTATGGCTTCATTTATTCTTCGTAACCAGATAGGAAGTGAGGCACACAATCTTGTAAGTGCTGCGCACTTGGGGAGTTAATGCACTAATTTGACTAAGTCTTTAATTCTCTGACTTTGAGGAGAAGCACGACGTACAATTGGTAAGTGCGGCACACATTTAAACTTTTTAGCTTGAGACTTTATCTTTGACTTATATCTTGATTTCCGAAGTGTATACATATTCGTTCTTTGTTTGATTTAAGCTCGGGATGTCTTCAAGTGAACCTACAAGTATTTTATGCTATTAAGTATTGAAAGTTCATGAGAAATGATAAAATATGAATAAATAACGCCACCGAAAACATGTATAATTTAGGCGTTATCAGTCATGTTATAAAGGTCGTTTTCCAGGAAAATGGGTCAAAGTGCACCAAAGGAGTGTGTGCAGAAAATGGGTCATGTTGTTTTAGTTGTAAAAACTAAACCTTAAAGAGTTAGAAGGAGTGCCACCCGCCGTTTTGAAGGTATTCGAGTCTAATTTCATCTAAAGAGACCTTCATGGGCTGAATGGTCACTTATTTTGATCAGTTTATAGAAGAATGACATTAGGTCTATTTTGGTATGTCGTTTCCACGAAAAGTTTTCAATTTTTGGTCAAATGTAGAGTCGGAAAAGAGGTGTTTCAACTTGGTATTAGAGCTTCGGTCTAAGTGAAGTAGGTTTCCATGATAGGTTGCCTAAACTTAGACCACTCATAGATGTGTAAGTTGTAAGTGTAAGTAGCGTGGAATGCGAATGCCTTAGTTATAAAGTAGTTAGTACTTGCGGCTTGATTATGATGATGCTTAGACATAGAATAATTATGCAATGTGAGATATGTTATTTTGCCATAGACTAAATGATTATAATTGTGAGTAAGAATGTAAAACACTTATTGGAAAAGTGTTAAGTGCGGATATATATGTTTATGTGACGTAAAGTCTATGGTAGTTAATTATATGTCTAAGTAGCGCATGATGTGTATGATGATATGATTTTATGAAGTGTTTGAGCTAAGTAAAATGCATGGGATTGCATTTTAGATAAGTCGTGATGAAAATATGTAAGTAGGGGCAAGTGAATGTGTAGATGGTTGAATTATGTAATGAATGCTTAAGCGTAACTTTTTTTATGTATTGAAAGTAGATGCTTATATGCATTCTAATTTGATGAATGGTTGAGGTATGTTAAATCATGTTGTCTAGAGAACATGATAATTATAATGCAACAGTAAGGTATTATTAAGTGCAATATGCTTGTGATTGAGAATAAGGCATAATTAGAATTTGTTGTAAAACAAAGTGTTAGACATTGTGTTAAGTGAATGGGTTTAGATTGCGATGTATGACCAATGTATGGTCTAATCATAATAAATGTCTAATGTTGAAATTGGGCATATAAATATTGAGAATATTTGCTCTTGAAATTGAATGTGGAAATATTAAAATGATGATGAGACATGTTATATAGAAACATGTCGATTAAGTCGTGGTAGCGAAATACGAATGAACGTATTGGATTAAAGCATTGATTAGAATCTTTTAAAGATATAAAATGCGTGAGATGAAATGTAAAACATAACTAAAATCATGTAGATATATAAGGATGTGTATAATGAGTAAAATGATATTATTAGAGATGTTATAGAATAAACCTATGTAAGGTTTATATGCGGAAGAGTCGAGTGGACTAAAATGATGCTTTGGCATAAAAATTGGATAAATGGTCAACTTGGGGTTGACATGGAAAATGATAAAAGGAATTGTGAGAAAGAATACGAATTATGTAAGATATGAAATTGGCAAGTATCATATAGATATTGTCTAAGAAAATGAAAATGTGATGAAATTGTGTAAGGCAATAAAATGCGAAAAATAAAAATGTGATGAAATTGCGTAAGGCAATAAAATACGAAAAATGAAAATGTGATGAAATTACGTAAGGCAATAAAATTTAGAAATGAAAATGTACTTGATTAGAAAAGTAGATGGATGATGATTGAGTAAAGAATGATAAGGTAAAGTCGCTTGGATCCAATGCTCTAGTTCTCGAATCTTTCGAGAAGTGATACCTTGCCTCTATGGCATGGATGTGATAGCTTGCCTTTATGGCATGGATGGGATAGCTTGCCTCTATGGCATGGATGTGATAGCTTGCCTTTATGGCATGGATGTGATAGCTTGCCTTTATGGCATGGATGTGTTAGCTTGCCTTTATGGCATGAATGTGATAGCTTGCCTTCATGGCATGGATTTGATAGCTTGTCTTTATGACATGAATGTTAAGCTTGCCTTTATGGCATGGTTGTTTAAGCTTGCCTTTATGGTATGGTTGTTAAGCTTGCCTTTTTGGCATGGTCGATAAACTTGCCTTTATGGCATGGTTGCTAGCTTGCCTTTATGGCATGGATGAAAAGGTTAGTGAGATTGGATTCGAGGCTGGAAAAGATGAAATTGAAAATGTAAAATCATTGACATGGGATCAATGAAAGAAAAGATAGAAGCATTAAGTGAGTATGATTGTTGTGTCGAAAATGTATAAGTAGAATGATTTATAATCTCCTTATTTAAATGGATTGGGACGCCTCTTCATTTAAATAAAGAAATTGTAAATCGTCAAACCATAAGTTTATAACTTTTTATTTACATAGATTGGGATGCCTCTTTATGTAAATAACGAGTTGTAAATGAGTGGGCTTATGTGTATCCAGTATGACATGAGTACGGGTAAAGAAATAGAAAATGAGAACTAAAAAGAGTTAGACATCATAAAAAAATGAGAGTAGACATGACCGAAAAGTTATAAATGCTTTAAGGTTATATGTTAAACCTTAAGTTAAAAGCTTAAAATGAAGTTATGTGTTAAGTTGAGAAATTAATCGGGTAGGTAATTCCAGAAATTATAAAAAGGAAGTTACTTAAGTAAAGATTAATAAGTTAAGGGTTTGAGTTGAGGTTTTAGAATGTCTCGTGACATTGGGTAAAATGTGAGAAATGACCATGATAAACGCTATGTGGTATTAGCGTAATTATGTGAAATGTGAAAATATTAGTCAAAGTTTGACTTGTGTGAAGTCAAAGTAATGAATTTTCCAATTGACATGTAGTCCTTCATGAAAATTTAGAAAAGAAATAAAAATGAACTTGGTGTTATAGTGAAAAAGATGATAGAATGATAGAATAGCTATGGTAAAAGGTGATAAGAATTTCATAGTTTTGTTAGAAAGGGGTCAACTTTAGATAGATATATAGATGAAATAGTATGTTGTAGGGTAAATGACTGCGTTATATTATAGTTAATGTTGCAAAATCATGTAGATTGTTGTAATTCAAATGATAAGTTTTTGGCATGTTAGGATAGAATGAAATTGAAGATGTGGATAAGTGTTGTATATGGACACAAACGTTAAGAAGATAGATTTCGGGGATGAAATCTAAATAAAAGGTAGATTTGTAACACCCCAAAGTCGGGTTTTAAGGATTTTATTATGAGAATGCCATTGGAAAAGTTTGAGTATGACTTTTATAAGTTAAAGGCCTCTCGTGATTGGTTAGTCAAACCTGATAGTCAAACTTAAATTAAATGTTAGTCAAAGTGGTTAGTATATGTTTATGAGAAGTATTATGTGACCTAAGTATAAAAGAAAAGAACTTGAGGGACCTAAGTTGCCAAAATCCTAAACTGGTACTAGAACCTCTAGGTTTTAGTACTAGAACCTCCAAGTTTTAGTACTAGAACCTCCAGGTTTTAGCTTGCAGGGACCATTCTTGCCAAAATTGCAAACTTGTGCCAGATTTAATGAGATTATATCTCATAACTTCCATAAGTTTCTAGTATGTTGTGTGTGTGTCGTACCAAGAAAGAAAGGAGGGAAAACCAAGTGGCCCAAGTGATCAATTAGGTATGGATTGATGTCTCAAATCAAGAAATAAGCTTATGCCAATGATCTTACATAAGTAAGTAATCTCTATTGAGTTGAATTGGTAATTTATGAGTTAGGGTTTATGTACCCAATTTGGGGGTTTTGGGTAAAAGGTGTTTTAAAGTAAACTAATGAAGTTATAGTAATATGGGTTAATGTTAATTGATGATTAAGTGTAAGAAATTAGGGATTTCATCATATAATCAAGATATGATCATATGATGATTGAGGGTGGAAATTGAGTATGATAAATGGGTTGGGTAAACCCATGTTATTGATAATTTTTTGATATAATAATAGGTAATTATGATGGTTAATGGTTGCAAGCAAGGATGATAATGATGATAAATTATAGGTAATATTAGCTTGGTAAGGTAAGTAATTAGACTATAACAAGATGTTATATTGACTTTATCATGCTTGTGTTATGTGTTATGTGTTGTGAATGTGGAAAAGGCATGAAAGCTTAAGAATTAGGTTGTTTTGACTAAGAGTAGAATGGGACTAGTTAGCTAAACTAGCTAGAATGTGGATTGCCTAGTTGTGATGTTAATATTGAAGTATGAAGCTTATATTGGCATGGAATGAGGCAAGTAATAGTATCATCTTAGCCTCTTGGCTTGTAAGTGTTGTATATGAGGCAAATGTGTATAAACGATGTATGATATATTTTTTATGTCTATTACTTACTAAGCAAAACCTTACGGTTAGTTGTTTAACCATTTGGTATGTTATTATGAGATGAAGGTATAGCCTTGATAGGGCATATCGCTTGGAAGCTTGGATTTCGGAAGTGATGCGTTGTATGTAAGATATTGTATTAGATGCCTAGCTTGAGTCCATGTTGAACCCCCATGTGTTTTAAATGATTTATAAATGTGGTATGATAGTGTCAAAGTCCAAATTTTATGTATTAATGAGCTATGGCTCATATTGTATGGGTAAAGTGGGTCAAAAAGGGGTGTTTGGCAAAACACCCATCAATTTGTAAAGTATGTTTTGGGTTGTTTAGATCGTAAATGTTTATGGAAATGATGTAATATATTAGTTTAATGAATTCTAGAAGTTTGATGTTATGTCATGTTATCAAGGTCGTTTTTCGGAAAAATGGATCAAAGTGCACCAAAGGAGTGTGTAGAAAATGGGTCATGTTGTTTTAGTCGTAAAAACTAAACCGTAAAGTGTTAGAAGGTGTGCCACCCGCCTTTTTGAAGGTATTCGAGTATACTTTCATCCAAAGAGACCTCAGGGGCTGAATGGTAACTTATTTTGGTCAGTTTATAAAAGAATGATAGCAGGTCTATTTTGATATGTCGTTTCCGCGAAAAGTTTTCAAATTTTGGTCAAATGTAGAGCCGGAAAAGGGACGTTTCACTTCACTTCCTAAATGATTATGTACTTTTTGTCATAGATATTTTGCTAAACTAGTTGTAAGACCTTTCTATATATTCATACATATGTATTATACTTCTCATTTCATCACAAAACAAATCCCTCTTTCTCTTTACAAACCCAACCGGCCCCACCAAGAACCACCACAACTTAGAGCTTTTGTTTTTTAGAAATGATAATCTAAGGGGTTTTAAGGGTATAAGGTAGTATCAAACAAGTTGTGGTTTGATTTAAGTTACTTTTGTGTTCATATCACTACCATCTTCATCCAAGGTTCATCAAATTCCTTCATATTTTCATAATGTCTACTTTTATAATAATTATCTTCTTATGAACATCATATATGTCAAATTATATCACCATTTAGTTTTGTATTTTAACAAGTTTACAAGAAAAACCAAGAATATATATAAACATGTAAATACCTACACATGGATGAAAATAATTTACAAACATGCTAGAACATGAGAAAATATTTATTTTGGTATATTGTATAGACTATTTAATTTATTACACTAGTTATTAAATAATTTGTTCATAAACTAGTTTATATAGTTTTATAATTTATTTGTGTTTTTGTTAGGTTATTTATATTTTTGAGATGAGATGGATGGGACTAGGTTAGTAAGTGTTTTTATTGTTGTTGAAGGAGTTAGAAGTGTTGTAATTAGAGGAATTGTTGTGTTAAAATAGAGTAAGAATCATAAGTTAAAAATATATATACATACTTATTTTACAGCCGACATATACTGTTTTACACGGACTTCGAGACAAGTTAAAACCTTAAAACTATGTTAGTACGTCTTATTGCGATTCCGTGCATTTAAAGAACTCGAA
This sequence comes from Tanacetum coccineum, assembly GCA_026074375.1. Lineage (NCBI taxonomy): Eukaryota > Viridiplantae > Streptophyta > Magnoliopsida > Asterales > Asteraceae > Tanacetum > Tanacetum coccineum. Next base: position 14,343 of record BQNB010020954.1, on the reverse strand, counting down.
AAACGGACATAAAACGAAGGAGATGAATTTTTAAAGTTTACCAGCAACTATAATATTTTGACAGCTTTTGGGTAAAAATGTGTAGTCTGATCAGCTTTCGTTTTGTGTTTTTGAGGCCTTTCGGGTTCGAACCGGCTTAAGTATAAATCTATAAAGTTGCTCGGAATGATATTTCGATATAAAAAAGCGTGTTTTCGAAGCCTAAAAGTCTAATATGAGTGAGTTAATCTTCATTAAATCTAGACAACTTTTTTATAAAATTTCCTACACACTTTTATCAAATGTAGGTTCCTGACATGAATAGTAAAACTGTGTTTTTGGACGTTTTCGGGTCCGTTTGGACTATAAAACCTTAGAAAATAATCAATCATCACTTATATAATATTTATACGCGTTTTAAACTTTATTAATATTATTTTATAATTTAACTAGATTATATATATATTGTCATTGGAAAAATAATAAAAGTGGTAAACTTAACGAAATCATTATTTTAATTGATAAGCTAAGTCTAAAACTATTAGGCGGTGATATAAAAAGATAAATTATAGTGCATTGTTCTATATTTTCATGCGTTGTTCTAAATCGACCTATAATTAAATAGGTTGCATATCGGTCCTCAGCGACGACATTCCTAGTTGATTTATCTAGACATAAATTCCATTACTTGAGGTGAATTCATAGCCTCACTTTACTTGTTTAACAACACTTTACAAATCTTGGGGTGAGATACATGCTTTGTTTTACATTTGGACGCAAGTACTCTTTTAAACATGTTACGAGTTGCCTAAGTAGCGATAACCCATTAGGCCCAATATCATGAACTGTTAATTACTTGGAGTAAGCGCGTATGTTATAAATAGATATATTTGGGATTGACATCCCTGTTCGGGTAAGTCATGCTTACTAGCTTCGGATGACCGAACTAACAGACGTATACCATATAGGAAATTTGGATGTTGCGGGTTGAACATCTACACGGGTACATTAGTGCATAAATATGCACACATACATAGTTGTAGCTTCAGTGTCATGAGCTTAGGGCAATCGTAATTACATTTTGTGATTTTGTATGTGTCACATTATTTCACACATTGAACTCTTGTGGTCCTACATTTATACTTATATAAACCTATGAATTCACCAACTTTATGTTGACATTTTAAAGCATGTTTTTCTCAGGTCAGTAACTGCATGCTATTTGGAATAGCATTTTGGAGCATCATATTTGAGTTACATTTTACAGTCTCACATCACGAAAGATTTACTGCATTACTTTTAAACATTTGGTTATGTATTAAAATCTTTACGTTTTCATATTAGTGAACTCTTGAAGCATGGTGCTTTTGTACAAACTTTGAATTGAAATCAAACGTTATCTTTCAAACGACTCATATAGAGGTCGTTCTTTATCTATCTTGTGCTTATGTATTATGCAGTAATGCACCCGGTTACCATTTTGCTGCGACATATTTTGGGGGTGTTACAGATTGGTATCCAGAGCCAAGGTTATAGAGAACTAGGTTGCATGTCTTACCTAGACTATAACCGTTTTCATAAACATCGCATCACATGAAACTTTTTCATGTGAATACACACTATTTGCTTACATTATTTGCTTACATGATTTATATATGTGCTTACCTTATCTGGTGTATATTTTTACACTTGTCTTATATATATTATACTTATATAAACCTTTTGGTTGTCACATCAATCATGTCTTCGTCTTCGTCTCATGCTACCGTTACGTACACCTCCATATCCAGTGATGATGATTTACCATCATAGGGTATCCCTTTGATGGATGCTTACGAGCCAGAGGCACCCAAGACTGCTCTACAGTCTCTATAGCAGGCACCAATTTTACCAGTTCCTGCTCCTATGTACCCGGAGTATCTTGGACCATGTGATGATGACATAAAGCCAGCTGAGGCTTAGCCCTTACCATCATCTGTATCACCTACCGCCCTCTCACTAGATTATGTGGCGGAATCCGAACCCTCTGAGGAGGAGGAGGAGAAGGATCTTGAGGAGGATCTCAAGGAGGAGCCCTCTGAGGAGGAGGAGGAGGAGCTCTCAGCTCCTGCCGATTCCTCACCAGCTGGACTATACATTGACCTACCATCTGAGGTAGAGGAGGATGAGGTCCCTTTTACACCACCATCATCCACTTCTCATCACCATATCATCCCTTTATCCCAGACTGGACTCTGTAGGGCACGGATGTCAGTCTGACCTCAGACCCCCCTACCAGCATCCATTGATGCATTGGTTGACAGCTGGGTAGCTGCACCTACACCTCTATCACCATTACCATCTTCACTATCACCCCTATCATCTCCACTACCCAAGATTCCATTACCACCATTACTACTACCACAACCTACTCGTAGAGATATCATTCCTGAGGCTGACATGCCGCCTCGAAAGAGAGCTAGATTTGCTGCTCTATCTCATATGTTTGAGATTGGGGAGAGTTTAGCAGCCGCTGCTGCTATACAGCCCAGGTCTACTTTGGCCCGAGATACTGAGTCTGGATTTATGACCGCCTTGGAGGAGGTCAAGGAGAGTGTGATTGATATTGCCACCAGGCATAGACAGTGTTAGGAACACGAAAGTGTCGGTCACTTCCATATATAATTGTAGTTAGCTCGTTAAGTTAATTTTTGGAAACTTACTAGGCTAGTTAGCTAAAAGCCCATGGATAAACCCATGAAGGCCCAAGCCCACGATCCATTGTAAGTATATAAACACCTCTCCATGCCTTGGAGAGGTGGTTGGTTGTTCATTTTTCACACATAATACATTTTCTATCTTATGTTTACTTTCTCTCTCTAAGTGTTCATCCAACCCTTTCTCTCACTAAAACAACCTCTTTCTTTCTCTCAAGTATGTTATTAGATTAGTATACAATTGGTATCAAGAGCCATGGAGTGGTGTGCTTAGATTTTGTGTTTACTTGTTGTTTTTTTTGTTCGTGTGTTTTACTTCAAAAAATGCCTCATCTTTAGATTTTTTTCTTGTTTTCTAAGCTTAAATTCCACACTAAAAGATCATCTACATAGGTAGCTTTGATCTAGTATCCTTGGATATAGGTGTGTGTGCTTAGATTCATACAAAAATCTCTTATTTTGTGTCATTTTGGGTTCGTTAGCTTTATAAAGGTCAAAATCTTGATTTTAAATTTTTCGGCTTAAAAACCTTAAAGTTTTCATTTTTCTTGTCCCTATAGGCTTAGTAACTCTTTTGGTACAAAAATTTTCAGAAAACAATCATCAAAAACGTGTCTTTTTAAGTTTTAAAAAAGTAGGTTTCGTGAATACCGATCTAGTTATTTACAGTGAGTACCGATCTAGTTATTATTCAGTGATAACCGAACTAGTTAGTTTTTAGTGGGTACCGATCTAGTTACTTTTCAGTAAATACCGATCTAGTTATTCATAGTGAGTACTGATCTAGTCCATACCAGTGATAACCGAACTAGTTAAATCTCATTGTGTGCCAAACTAGTTCTTTTCAGTAAGTACCGATCCAGTTAACTTCAGTGTGTGCCAGACTATTCCATACCAGTGTTAACCGAACTAGTTAAATTTCAGTGTGTGCCAAACTAATCTACCTCAGTGATAACCAAACTAGTCAGTTTAATAGAAACCGAACAACTCAAATTTCAAAATTATACGGTTTATCTCTTTGACTTGTAAAATCCCGTGAAACATTAACCAGTTTTCACGGTTGTGTCAAGAATTGTAAAATCCCGTGTAGTTTCAAGAATTAAAACACTTAAAAGATAACTTAATCAAGCAAAATTTCTTTCTACCATCGTTCGATCTGATAATAATCCTTTAACATACAAACTTCTCAATGACGACTTTTGCTGACAAAGCAATTCTTTCGGGTACTGACAATCGTCCACCTATGTTAGAAAAAGATATGTATGATTCTTGGAAAAGCAGAATGGAGCTATACATATGAATAGACAACATGGACGAATGATCCTTGAATCCATTGAAAATAGTCTACTCATCTGGCCTTTAATTGAGGAAAATAGAGTGACTAGACCAAAGAAATATTCTGAGCTATCTGCTACGGAAGCAATTCAAGCTGATTATGATATCAAAGCAACAAATATCATTCTCCAAGGACTACCACCAGAGGTCTATGCATTGGTTAGCACTCATAAAGTCGCCAAGGAACATTGGAAAAGAATTCAACTTCTCATGCAAGGAACTTCATTGACGAAACAGGAAAGAGAGTGTAAGCTTTATGATGAATTCAATAAGTTTGCTTATAAGAAGGGGGAAACACTATGTGATTTCTACTTGAGATTTTCACTGACACTCAATGACATGAACATCTACAATATTAAACTAGAGCAATTTTAAGTGAACACCAAGTTTTTGAATACTCTTCCTCCTAAGTGGAGAAAATTTATGACAGATGTCAAACTGGTTCGGGATTTGCACATAACTAACATTGATCAGCTTCATGCTTAATTGGGAAAACATGAATTTCATGCAAATGAGGTTCGTTTAATGCATGAACGCAACTCAGATCCGCTTGCTTTGGTTGCAACCCATCAGATGACCCAGTCTCCTTATCCAACTCATCAGCACTCATACCAAAACTCTTAATTTCAACCACAAGTTTCACCATATCAATCTCCACAGCATGGTTCACCTTATCAGTCTCAACAATACTCAAATAATCAATCATTAACACCTCTTTTAATCACTTATCCATCCAATGATTATCAATCATCAGTTCATCACAACATTTATTCTCCACCATCATCCATCCCTCAATTGGAATATGCTTCTACAGTTAACCAACAATCTGAATTTCCTCAACTAGACTCAGGTCTAATTGTTCTAGTGTTCCAAAAAAAGTGATGATCCCATTGATGCCATCAATCACATGATGTCTTTCTTAACTGCTGTTGTCACTTCTCGCTATCCTACTACCAATAACCAGCTGAGAAATTTATTAAACCCTAGGTAACAAGCTACCATTAATGATGGGAGAGTGACCTTACAACCAATTCAGGGGAGACACGCTTCTTTTGCTGCGGGTACTACAAGGACCTACACTCCAAGAGCAAGTGGAAATAATTCTGGGAAACAAAGGACTGTTATCTGTTACAACTGCAAAGGGGAAGGACACATGTCCAAACAGTGCACTAAACCTAAGAGGAAACGGAATGATTCATGGTTTAAGGATAAAGTATTGTTGGTACAAGCTCAAGCAAATGGTCAAATTCTACATGAGGAGGAACTAGCATTTTTGGCAAATCTAGGAATTACAGAAGGTCAAGCCACACAGACTGTCATTACCCACAATGCTGCTTATAAAGTCGATGATTCAGATGCATATGACTCTTATTGTGATGAACTTAACACTGCCAAAGTTGCTCTCATGGCGAATTTATCTCATTATGGTTCAGATGCTCTTGCTGAGGTACACAATCATGATAATGTAAATAATAATATGATTAATCAAGCTGTGCATGCGATGTCGTCTTCTGAACAGTCGAATGTTGTGAATCATTTAGAGATTGAAATAACCAGTGATAGCAATATCATTCCTTATTCTCAGTATGTGATTGAATCACAACAGGCAGCTGTTCAGAATTCTAACTCTTCTGCACAACAAGATGCACTGATATTATCTGTGATTGAACAACTGAAAACCTAAGTAGTTAATTGTTCCAAATAAATCTAGACAATAAAAGTGTCAATGATACTTTAACTGTTGAGCTTGAAAGATATAAGGAACAAGTTAAAGTTTTAAAAGAAGGACAAAATGTTGATTTAAGGAGTAATGATAACGTTTTAGATTCAAGTGCACAGTCTGTAGAAATTGATCGTCTTAAACAAACTATTTCTAAACATTTAAAAGAAAAGGAATCTTTAATGCAAATAGTTACTCTTCTCAAAAATGATTTAAAAAAGGAAGAATCTAGGAACATCGATAGAGAGATTACGTTATAAAATAAGATCAAACAACTAGATAATATTGTTTTTAAAAGAGATCAATCTGCACAAACTGTTCACATGTTGATGAAACCTCAGTTTTTCTATGATCATACCACTAAACAAGCTCTAGGTTTTCAAAATCCTTTCTATCTGAAGAAAGCTCAGCAGTTGGAACCAAAGCTTTATGATGGTAATGTCATTAAGAATACGAGTGCTATTGTGATTCCTGACTCCGAAGAGACCCTAATGCTTGTTGAAGAGAGTCGTTCAAAAATGCTTTTAAAAGGAAGGATCCTATGATGTTATAACACCCGAAGAGGAAGCAACCTGCAAAGATGTCTAAAGCTAAAGGTCTAATAGTGCTATCTGAGGTTGCTTTAACAGAAGCTGAATAAATGGAGCTGGCCACAAAGAGAAGCCTGATACAAACTTACAGCTCTCACGCCAGCGGTTCAGGTGCATATGAATTAACTGGTGATAAACCAGGGGTTCCTGATGTACCGACATATGGATCTGATGATGAGAAAATCTCTTGGAAGTCTAGTGACGAGTGTTAGGAACACGAAAGTGTCGGTCACTTCCATATATAATTATAGTTAGCTCGTTAAGTTAATTTTTAGAAACTTACTAGGCTAGTTAACTAAAATCTCATGGATAAACCCATGAAGGCCCAAGCCCACGATCCATTGTAAGTATATAAACACCTCTCCATGCCTTGGACAGGTGGTTGGTTGTTCATTTTTCACACATAATACATTTTCTATCTTATGTTTACTTTCTCTCTCTAAGTGTTCATCCAACTCTTTCTCTCACTAAAACAACCTCTTTCCATCTCTTCAAGTATGTTATTTGATTAGTATACAATTGGTATCAAGAGCCATGGAGTGGTGTGCTTAGATTTTGTGTTTACTTGTTGTTTTTTTTTGTTCGTGTGTTTTACTTTAAAAAAGGCCTCGTCTTTAGATTTTTTCTTGTTTTCTAAGCTTAAATTCCACACTAAAAGATCATCTACATAGATAGCTTTGATCTAGCATCCTTAGATATAGGTGTGTGTGCTTAGAAACATACAAAAATCTCTTATTTTGTGTCATTTTGGGTTCGTTAGCTTTGTAAAGGTCAAAATCTTGATTTGAAATTTTTCGGCTTAAAAACCTTAAAGTTTTCATTTTTCTTGTCCCTATAGGCTTAGTAACTCTTTTGGTACAAAAATTTTCAAAAAACAATCGTCAAAAACGTGTTTTTTTAGTTTTGAAAAAGTAGTTTTCGTGAGTACCGATCTAGTCATTTTCAGTGCGTACCAAACTAGTGATTTTTGTGAGTACCGATCTAGTGATTTATAGTGAGTACCGATCTAGTCTTCACCAGTGGTAACCAATCTAGTCTGCCAATCTAGTCTGCACCAGTGATAACCGAACTAGTCTGCGAATCTAATCTGCACCAGTGATAATCGATCGAGTCTGCCAATCTAGTCTTCACAAGTGGTAACCGATCTAGTCTGCCGATCTAGTCTTTACCAGTGGTAACCAATCTAGTCTGCCGATCTAGTCTTCATCAGTAACCACCGAACTAGTCAAGTTTAATACAAACCGAACAACTTAAATTTCCAAATTATACGGTTTATCTCTTTGACTTGTAAAATCCCGTGAAACATTAACTTGTTTTTCTGGTTTTTTGTCAAAGAATTGTAAAATCCTGTGTAGTTTCAAGAATTAAAACACTTAAAAGACAACTTAGTCAAACATAATTTCTTTCTACCACCGTTCGATCCGACAATAATCTTTTAACTTACAAATTTCTCAATGACGACTCTTGTTGACAAAGCAATTCTTTCGGGTGTCAACAATCATCCACCTATGTTGGAAAAAGATATGTATGATTCTTAAAAAAGCATAATGGAGCTATACATGATGAATAGACAACATGGACGAATGATCCTTGAATCCGTTGAAAATGGTCCACTAATGTGGCCTTTAATTAAGGAAAATAGAGTGACAAGACCAAAGAAATATTCTGAGTTATCTGCTATGGAAGTAATTTAAGCGGATTGTGATATCAAGGCAACAAATATCATTATCCAAGGACTACCACCTGGGGTCTATGCATTGTTTAGCAATCATAAAGTCACCAAGGAACTTTAGGAAAGAATTCAACTTCTCATGCAAGGAACTTCATTGACAAAACAAGAAAGAGAGTGTAAGCTTTATGATGAATTTGATAAGTTTGCTTAAAAGAAGGGGGAAACACTACGTGATTTCTACTCGAGATTTTCACTGCTACTCAATGACATAAACATCTACAATATGAAACTGGAACAATTTCAAGTGAACACCAAGTTTTTGAATACTCTTCCTCTTAAGTGGAGCAAACTTGTGACATATGTCAAACTAGTTCAGGATTTGCGCACAACTAACATTGATCAGCTTTATGCTTACTTAGGAAAACATAAATTTCATGCAAATAAGGTTCCTTTAATGCATAAACGCAACTCAAATCTGCTTGCTTTGGTTGCAACCCATCAGATGACCTAGTTTCCTTATCCAGCTCATCAGCACTCATACCAAAACTCTCAATTTCAACCACAAGTTTCACCATATTAGTCTCCACAGCATAGTTCACCTTATCAGTCTTAATAATACTTAAATAATCAATCATCAACACCTCTTTCAATCACTTATCCATCTAATGATTATCAATCATCAGTTCATCACAACATTTATTCTCCACTATCATCCATCCCTCAATTGAAATATGCTCCCACAGTTAACCAACAATCTGAATTTTCGTAACTAGACTCCGGTCTAATTATTTCAGTGTTCCAGAAAGGTGATGATCTCATTGATGCCATCAATCACATGATGTCTTTCTTAACTGCTGTTGTCACTACCCGCTATCCTACTACCAATAACCAGCTGAGAAATTCGTCAAACCCTAGGAAACAAGCTACCATTAATGATGGGAGAGTAAACTTACAACCAATTCAGGGGAGACACGCTTATTTTGCTACGGGTACTACAAGGACCTACACTCCAGGAGCAAGTAGAAGCAATTCTGGGAAATAAAGGACTGTTATTTATTACAACTGCAAAGGGGAAGGACACATGTCCAAACAGTGCACTAAACCTAAGAGTAAACGGAATGATTCGTGGTTTATAGATAAAGTGTTGTTGGTATAAGCTCAAGCAAACGGCCAAATTCTACATGAGGAGGAACTAGCATTTTTGGCAGAGCCAAGAATTGCAAAAGGTCAAGCCACACAGACTGTCATTACTCACAACGCTGCTTATCAAGCCGATGATTTGGATGCATATGACTCTGATTGTGATGAACTCAACACTGCCAAAGTTGCTCTCATAGTGAATTTGTCTCATTATGGTTCAGATGCTCTAGCTGAGGTACAATGGTATGCGTTTAATTAGACATACCTTTGACTACTAAAAACGGACTTAAATGACAAAAAACGTACCAAAAATACATTGTATTTGTATGTTTTACATTTGTATTGCGCAGGTAACGGATATTCAAGAAAAGAACAAAAATCAAAGCCAAAACGAGAAAACCGAGCACGAGAACGGAAAGACCATGAGAAGTCAAAAAGTCAAATTTAAGGTCAACCCCGAGAAGTGGCATTGTCAAAAGTGGGCCCACCCGTACCCACCAAGTAGGCCCGGATCAGCCCACTTATACTTTATAAACCTTAAACATTATAAAACCAAAAAGGCCCAACACCTTTTATACCACACCCAGCCCAACAAAACAAGCCCAATCCCAATACCCCTTATAACTCCCGTTAAACCTAACTCTTTTATCTATTAACACCGTTAGTCCTTAAATGGACTAACAGTGTAAAGATTTATAAAACTTCAAGGGCCAAGGTTGCACACTTCAAGGACGACGGATGCAATGCTAATATACATCTTGAGGGGCTTGTTTTTCCCAACCACCAAACTTCTCCCTTGCAAAGCAAACCAATGTTCATCTTCTTTACTACCCGCCAAATTACACCAAGATACTGTTCCCCTTTCTTATCCCCCTTGTCGACCAACCTTATCCCTCCTCACATGGGCTTATTGCCACCTTGGCAATCCCTTACAAGCTCATTCGTCTAAGGAACAAGACAAAAGATCAAGGGCTAAGATGATATGACTCGGACACTACTCAATTTCAATGGTCAAGATTGCTCTTTGATGATGCTCACACAACAAACACACCTGCAAGAGCTCTCACAAAGAAAGCACAAGTCCTAGAATCTTCTTTAGCTTAGTATAAATAAAGCTAAATTATAAGCCCTTTGGGCAATTAGTTTTTAGTATAAGTTTTTCACCTAGTTAATTTTTATTGTAATCTTTTAAATATTGTAATGTTTCTTTTTATGAATTAATGAAATTTCAAGTTCTAGTTTAAAAACTGTTTTACTTATTTGTTTTTAAAAGTTATCAAGAATCTTGCATAAGCCTTTTATAAGATCTTATTTAAGCATATTGTTAAATCTGTTTTCATTTAAATATAGAGTACTTAAGAAAATTTTACAAAAAAAACCAAAAAAAAACAGAATTCACACCAAAAAAACACCACAGCTTATTTGGATGATAAGCCGGATTTGGATGGGTTTAAAGACAATACTAGCTTGTCTTTTGACAAGTTAGAGCTTGTAGATTAGCTTATTTATAAGCTTGATTGCCATGTTTTGAGCATGGGCCTTTGTAAGTCTCTTATTTTCCAAAAATTTTGCATTTTACTGTAGCATTGCTTATCATTGCTTATTTCTTCTTATATTTGCTTATTTATGTTTGCTTATGATGTTTAATGCTTATTATGCTTGTTTTATAGTTTAGAGATCATTTGTTTAAGTTTTCTTATAATCTGTCACTTTAAGCTAATTAAGTTGCATAATCTGTTTTAGCTTATTTGAGTACTTATTTGTTATTGTAATATGCTTAATATTGTGTATTATGCTTGTTAGATATCTGGTCTTAAGGGTTTGTTTATAAAAAAATTAAGTTTTCAAGTATAAAAGGCATTTTAAGTGTTTAAAGGGGTGTTTGGTTTAACTGTTTTCATGGGTCAAAATGGGTCAAAACCTGTTTTGTGCACTTGAGTCAATTTAGTTTAGCTTAAATTAGTCATAAGATTCAGTTTGTTTAAGTTTTTAAGTGTTAAATCTCATTTTTAAGGTTTTAAGAGTTTGAGGTTTGAATCTGTTAGGTTAAAGCTCATTTTATTTGCTTATTTGATTGTGCTTTTACTTATTGAGAGTTTGTGTTGGTTTTGAGTTTGGTTAAGTGTTAAAAACAGGTTAGAATCAAAGCTTTATAGCCTGCATAGTTGTTTTGTGTTTTTGCCAAAGCTGTCAAAAATTGCTAAGTGTTGAAAATTTTGAGAAAATGCTTTTTCAAATGTTTTTTGTAGCTTATTGTGAATTTCAAAATGCTTTTTGATTGTTGATGCTTGTTCTTTGAGGTCAAATCTTAATCTGTTTGTGGGTTATAAGTTCATAAGGATCTGTTTAAGTGCTTATTTTTAAGCTCAAAAGTGGTGTTTTGTTAAGATTGCAAAACTTTAAGAAAATTTGTCTAAGTGTCAAATCAGTGTGAGATAGCTTTTTCATGAAGCTTTTTAAGTGCTTATTTGAATTTCAAACTGCTTTTTCATTGTTTCTTATTGTAGCTTTTTGGCCATTCTTTTTAGTGGTATAAGCCACTAAGCCATAAGGATCTGTTTGCTAGCTTATTTTTAAGCTAGAAAAGTCCCCTTAAGCTGTTTGCTTATCAGTTTTGGCCAAAAAGCTAATTTGCTTATTTAGGCTTATTAGCTTATTGCATTTGCTTATTCTTTTTAGATATAGCTTATTAGGTTAGTTTAAGCCCACTTTAGCTTATTTCCTTTAGTTTAGAGCTTATTTGAGCTTATTTGCTTTTTTTAGCTTAAAATTCTTAAGTTTTATAGCTTTTTGATTATTCTGTCTTTCTAGCTTATTTTGGTTCAAAAGTGCTTTTTAGATATAGCTTATCATCTGTGTTAGCTTATTTTCTAGTTACATTTGCTTTTAGTCCTCAAAAAGCCAAAACAGTTAGCCATTTTAAGGCTTAGTATATTTTAGCTTATTCTGTCATCTTTACAGCTTATTTTAGTGCTTATTTTTTATCTATAAAAAAGTGGTTTTGTAAAAGTTGCTTATTTTTAAGCTCTTTAAAAAGCTATAAAAAATGGCAAAAACAAAAACATTTGGGATTAGGGGAAGCCCCAGGTGAGCAAGGCTCAAACCCGGGACCTCTACCCTTCTCACCAAACATTTTACACAACACACACACTACCACTCGCCCTTGGGTCTTTTTCGATTTTATCTTGCAAAATCTATTACTTATACACGTTTTGAGCTCTTTTGTATAATAAGTTGTTTTAGCATATTTCATAGCTTATTTGATAAGCTATTTTCTCCAGCTTATTTTTATTAGATTCTTCATTGTTCAATGCACTTTTCAGGATTTTTTCAGAATTTTTAGAATTATTTTAGTATTTTTTAACATTTAATCTCATTAAAATTGTTTTTAATTCATAAAAAATTATAAAAAAGTCAAAAAATATAATTCTTTTTTAGAAAATTTTCTTTTAACATTTAGGACTTAGGAAAATTAGATTTGCTCTCGTAGGGTTAAAATTGCAAAAGTTCAACTACTGAATTTAGGACTTAGGAAAATTAGAAAATTCAATTACTGAAGAAGAAGTTGTGTAGTGCACCAATTCTGCCATTACCTGACGGAAGCAAAGATTTTATCGCATAATGCGATGCTTCGATCAAAGGGTTGGGCGCTGTGTTGATGCAACGAGAGAAGGTGATAGCTTATGCATCACGCCAGTCAAAAATTCATGAGAAAAACTATACTACTCATGATTTGGAACATGAAGCAGTAGTGTTCACTCTGAAGATTTGGAGGCACTATCTTTATGGTACCAAGTGTACGGTGTTCACTAATCATAAGAGTTTACAACACATTCTTAATCAGAAGGAGTTGAACACGAGACAACGTCGTTGGTTAGAGTTGCTTAGTGATTACGATTGCAATATTTGTTATCACCCGGGGAAAGCAAATGTCATAGCTGATGCCTTGAGCAGGAAAGAACGAGATCAACCGTTAAGGGTTCGAGCCTTAGTGATGACTATTGGCTTGGATCTTCCCAAACAAATCTTGAATGCTTAGACTGAAGTACGGAAATCAGAAAACATCAAGAGCGAGGATGTTGGAGGTATGCTTATTGAAAATTCTAAGGATCCGGAGAAATTTAGAACGGAAAAGTTGGAACCACGTGCGGATGGAACCCTATGCTTAAATGGCAGGAGTTAGTTACCATGTTATGGTAATTTAAGGACCGTAATCATGCACGAGTCCCACAAATCAAAGTATTCTATCCATCCGGGTTCCGAGAAAATGTATCAAGATATGAAGAAGCTATATTGGTGGCCCAATATGAAAGCCGACATCGCCACCTATGTTAGCAAGTGCTTGACCTGTACTAAGGTCAAGGCCGAACATCAGAGACCATCGGGTTTGTTGGTAACCCGAGATACCTCAATGGAAGTGGGACAATATCACGATGGATTTTGTCACGAAGCTTCCTAAGTCATCACAAGGTTATGACACCATTTGGGTGATTGTTGACCGACTTACAAAGTCCGTAATTTTTGTACCCATGAGAGAAACTGACCCTATGGAGAAACTGGCAAGAATGTACCTAAAGGAGGTAGTAACGAGGCATGGAATACCAGTCTCGATCATCTGTGATCGTGATCCTAGATTCACATCAAATTTCTGGAGGTCACTTCAGAAAGCTTTGGGTACAAGTTTGGATATGAGTACTGCATATCATCCGCAGACTAACGAACAAAGCGATAGAACCATTCAAACTCTCAAGGATATGCTACGTGATTGCGTGATCGACTTTGGAAATGGTTGGGTTAAACATTTGCCATTGGTCGAGTTTTCATACAATAACAGTTATCACGCTAGCATTAAGGCTGCACCCTTTGAGGCACTTTATGGTCGAAAGTGTCGTTCACCTATTTGTTGGGCCGAGGTTGGACAAGTCCAACTCATAGGTCCAGAAATAGTGCAAGAAACAACTAAGAAGATCATCCAGATCAAACAAATGATTCAAGCCGCTCGCGATCGACAAAAGAGCTACGCCGATTTAAAGCGTATGCCAATGGAGTTTTAAGTTGGGGATAAAGTTATGCTTAAAGTTTCGCCTTAGAAAGGGGTCATTGTAACGACCCAAACCCGCTCCAGAGAGTAAGCCGAAACGTCATAATCATGGTGTCATATCAAAGCATAATAAAGGCATAAAGTCATAAATGATAACATAGGACAAGGTG
>BQNB010020953.1:0-62244 GCA_026074375.1 Tanacetum coccineum | reverse complement strand
AAACACTACTTTTTCATTAACTAGAAACTTCTGATTACATTATATCAATGAAAATTACAACTGAATTTTGAAAGGAAAAAAGCTTTTTAGAAAAAAACTACACTTAAGCTAAAAATAAACTAGAAAAAAGATGAAAGATCCCCTCTAATGTGTGAGTAAGAGGCCCTTTTATAGCCATCTAGGGAAGATTCTAGCCCTCTTGAATCCCTTTCCAAACTTCCAATCTGTACCCTTGATTCTTCATTTATCATTGATCTCTATTTTAAGCCATTGGATCACATTGTGTATGATTTAGGATTGTCAACGTGTCATTCTTTGATGTGACAGTGTGCTTCTTTTGTGAGATCATTTAGAGTAAAATCCCATCAATCCTTGTGCTTTCACCATTGATGACGTGGATGAGCTTGAGTGTGAGCTTAAGTAGTCCATTAAGATGACTGATTTAACCCTTCATTTGTGTTAGGAGCTCATGAATTGACTATCGCACCCTTTGATTCTCATTTGCCCCTTGATTTACCTAAGATGGTGAAATGAACGTGACGATGAATAGTAAATTGTGCTTGGCGCCCTTTTTATAACTGAATTGGGTAAATTCAGTTTTAACTTTGGCCAATTGTCACATCTAACCCCTCTCTTTCTTTTGTCCCTTTTTCTAGTTATAAAACATTTTAATGGACTAGGTTTTGGGCTTATGGTTATGGGCTTGGATCCGGGTATAGAATTTTAGGGTTTTTCTGGCCCATTAAGGGTTCTAGGGCCCAATAAGAGGTGAGGGGTTATTTTTGGACTTTGGTGAAACTTGGAGGGTGAAAATGGAATGTTTTTGGGTTTTATCTTTTATTGGTTGACTTTTGTACCAATGTTTGACCATTTTGACTGGATTTGATTGAGGCTTGACTTTTCCAGGCATTGGCTTCCGGCTATTGTACACTCTTTCGTTCTTATGTCCGTGTTTGCTTGTTTTTAATGGTTTTCTTATGATTTCTGATATATCCGTACCTGCACACATAAAACTCAAATACAAGCATATTTTTGCCATTTTTGGTCTGTTTTGGTTTTAATTGGGTTATTTTAGGTACAAATGGATATGTGTATTTTACACTTATCAATGATGAAAGCTGGGTTGAAGCAATGCAAGAAGAGCTGCTTCAGTTCAAGATTCAGAAGGTTTGGACCCTAGTTAACTTACCTTATGGTAAGAAAGCTATTGGTATAAAGTGGGTGTATAGAAATAAGAAAGATGAAAGGGGTATAGTAGTCAAAAACAAATCTAGGCTAGTAGCACAAGGATACAAACAAAAAGAAGGAATTGATTATGATGAGGTTTTTGCTCCTGTTGCCAGGATTAAAGCAATCAGGTTATTTTTGGGCCGTATCAATCATTATGATTTGTCTTATCTGTACTGACTTGGGTGTCAAAGTACTTTCCTGTTTCTTTTGGTACTATTGAAGAGGAGGTATATGCTAGCCAACCTCTAGGTTTTGTGGATCTAGAATTTCCAGAAAAAGTTTACAAGGTGGAGAAAGCCTTATATGGACTACACCAAGCTCCTAGAGCTTGGTATGAGACTCTTTCTACCTATCTACTGGACAATGGATTCTACAAAGGACAAATTGACAAGACTTTGTTCATAAAGAGAGTCAAGGGTGATATTCTACTGGTACAAGTATATGTAGATGACATCATCTTTGGTTCCACTAAAAAGTCTTTGTGTATAGATTTTGAGCAAATAATGCACAAAAGGTTCTAGATGAGTTCAATGGGAGAACTCACTTTCTTCTTGGGTTTACAAGTCAAGCAAAAAAAGGATGGGATCTTCATTAGTGAAGACAAGTATGTTGGTAAAATCTTGAAGAAATTTGGTTTTTTTTTTTTTGTTTTTTATATATAGTATAAGGACAACCAGTAACTACTATGGAAAACCAACAAGGCTTTAACATAAGGATGAAGAATGCGTGAGGATGTTGATGTCCATTTATACAGGTCAATGATTGGGTCACTTGATTGTATACCTTACATCCTCTAGACCAGTTAGAATTATTATGTTCTTAGTTTGTGAATGCTCAAAGATTTCAAGTTCATGCCAAAAAGTTTTTCATGTATTGCAGTAAACAACAGGATCTTTAGATACCTAAAAGTCAACTCAAATTTAGGCCCTTTTGGTATCTTAAGGTCTCTCCTTTTTATATTGGAAGGCTTTCTTAGAGATTGATTATGAAGGTCGCCATCTTGGAAAGGAAATTCCACAACAAGAGGTTGTCAATTTCTTGGTTCAAGGTTAATCTCTTGGCAGTGTAAAAAGAAAGACTGTGGTGGTTAACTCAATACTAAAGCATGAGTATATTGCTTCTCTCAATGCTCGTGGTTATAGTAGCTTTGGATCAAAATTAGTTTGTTAGATTATGGATATATTTTATGCAGACAAAGATTCATGTTGACAATGAGAGTGCTATGTTATGTTGTTCAAGAATCTTGTCTACCATTCTAAACAAAGAATATGTGATGCAGGCATCATTGAATTAGTGACTACTATGAGATGAGTTTGGATAGGAGATAGTCAAGGAAACACAATGATAATAATGTAGATCGATTTGCTCACTAAAGCTTGCGAATTTAATTTTTTAGTGGCAAGGCATTTGTTATTGATTATTCTGTAGGCTGCATTGGTCTCAGGGGAGTTAATGGTGTATAAGTGTAGCCGTTTATACACTTAGTGCTATTGGATTGAAGTTGGAGGTTAAACATGATGATTAGTTACTTACTACTGTTGGGCATAGCTTTATCTATTTGATGAAACTTATGTACGCTGGTACACAAAGTTTATGACTGCTAGGCCTTGGTCTAAGTACTGCTGTAGTTTTGCTTCATGAGTGGATTGTTGCTTGACTTGGGTTTGTAGATGCTCTTTAGATGCTTTGACTCGCTTAATGCTGATATCTCAAGGGATTTAGTACTGTCTAGGTTATAAACTTAGGTAGTGCTAGTATACTTAAATACTGCCGAGTTTTAGAATACTGTTAGTTCAAAACTTAATACTTTCAAGAAGCATATGGTATGTATTGTGCTTTGGACTAACATTTGCAGGTTAGCAAAGCAGTAGGTGTTGGATTGGATTTGGTGATCATAATAAACAAAGCGGATCGTCTTGGAGTGGAATGGGGTACAAATGATTATTTTGGTTTGGTTTAACAGTTCTTTTACTTTTATTCATGGTGCTATGCATAGATATGGGTTCTCATGAATTCACACATGTCTGCTATCTAGTTATTTTAGTAGTGATTGTGTGATTAGAGGCAGGTTATGGCATAGTTATTTGGAGCACAAGTTAATACCGCCCAGGCTAATATTAGTACTATTGTTATCGTTAATAATGTTTGGGGCAATAATAATTTTCAATTATTTATTATTATCGTTGAGATATTCCGCCAACATACTTGCTTATACGGGGTCCTATGAATTGGATAATTCTTGATCATATTTCCTTTTATAATAGATACTCTTTCTTGTTAATATAAAAGGGTCAAACTTTATTTTCAGTCTCACGTCCAATCATCACCCTCGAGTAAGCGGTCTCTCATAATTCTCAGTTAAATACTTTGCCATACTCACCTCGTCAGATTTTAATCAACGAACTGAAAACCCAGAACCACGTATCTTGAAGATCAATTCACTATATGGTGGATTTAAAGTTTATCGATAACACAACATGGTATCTTGTTTGGAAAATTCAGAGGAAAATGTTGAGTTTCATCAGATATGTGGACTTCCTATTACATGTTGAATCATATTATGACCTAACGTCACTGTAAGTGCCCGACTTATTTAATGCTTTCTTACATTGAACAGTTTTAGAATACTGCACTTCTAAGAACAGTCAACTTCAGTGAAGCAACTACGTGCTATTGTTTGATGGCTAGGCTTGTGTATTATATCAGATCATCAGTGAGAAGTGACTCTTCTCCTTTAATGTGAGTGATGGTTATTGCGTGCCCTATAACAATTGATAAAATTTTTAAAACCTTGCATTGATGGGGATATGTCAGAGCTTTCTACAAAACTTGTGTTTTTTAACTTTTTTTTTTTTCAAAAAGGTTTATTCTTACCTCAATGGAAGTTTATGATACATACGCATCTTTCATTGTATTAGTTCAAAAATCGATATGCCCTTGGAATGTTGTTTTCAAGAATTTGGGACTTCAGTAGTAATTTGTCTTGCAAAGGTTAAAAGTTTAATTTTTCTAAATTAATTTTTGTATGGTATGGTGAGGAATTAGATCCAAAAATGATTTTTAGTGTATCCAGGTATTTTTTACTCGAACTCTATTTGAATTGAACCTGCCTTTATACGATATTACCAGTGCATTTTAATCGATTCTTATGAGGACACCCAAAATTGTAGTAAAAGGTTTTCTCAAATGATGGCAGGCAACAGTAACCAATTTTCAGGGATAACGTTTCTTTCTTACTTTTTGAATCCATGTGGTGACGCACAAACAATTGCACCACTGAGAGATTGAAGGTTCAACAAACACCCCATTGAACCCCTCAACCTACACCCTCTATTTACAACCACATAGTTTTGACCTTAAACAGAACCACTTCAAACTGAAAAACTACCTCACAGTTTTTCATGAACCTCAATCTGAAGCTTACATTGAGCAAATACTCCCATCTCCAACTACATATAAAATAAAAAAAGACTCAAAACACCGGAGAACCAAATAGGACACTAAGTTACCTCAGACTAGTGTACCTCAAGACCTTGGAGTAGATGAGGCTATCCATAAGGAGGGGGTGACAATGTGGAAAGGGCTATCACTACTGCTGCTAGCTTAGATATAGTACAAGACATTGATAACATAATTAGGACCCAGACCATGGCAATGCCTAATGTTGATATTCCTTAAGGAATGGATAAAGTGTAGTACTAGCCCTATTGACACCATGGATGGGGGGTGCTCTGATGACTAGGCCTGTGAGAAGTGATTGTGAAAGCCCAATAAACCACCTCTCTCAGAAGGTCACACATCTAGAAGTGGGGAGGGAAGTATGGAATATCATTTTGAATTGACGGATAATGTACCACCTATACCCCATGATTCACCTCTCTCAGAAGGTCACACATCTGGAAGTGATGATGGTAGAATGAAACTAATTAAGGAATTGATGGAAACCAATACCTCATTGACCAAAAGGGTTCTTGCCTTAGAGGAAGCAAAGACTGCTCAAGACAGGGTGATCAACAGATTGAAATTGAGGGTCAAGCGGCTAGAAAAGTAGAGAAAGGCAAGAACCCCACAACCTATGAAGAGGAGATTGTTTAAAGGCAGAGTTGAGACTTCTACTGACACAAGTTTAGGTAAGGATGCATCTAAACAGGGGAGGAGCAGTGACAAGACAAAGCCAATGTTTAAAGATAGTGATTTTGATGTGCTTGATGCTGACCAAATAACTACTACTAGACCTTCACATGTTAGTACTGCTGATTAAGTTAGTACTGCTAGACCAGAAGTTAGTGTTGCTACTCCGTCTACTCCTCTTACAACATCAACAGTCTTTGATGATAAGGATGTTACTATGGCTATGGCTCAAACTTTGATCAAGATGAAGGAAGTTAAAGCTAAGGAGAAAGGGGTTGAGTTTAGAAATATGGAAGAAGATTCTAGACCTATCAAATCAATAACTATACTTTAACCTCTTCCAAAGATAGATCCAAAAGACAAAGGTAAGAGTGTATTGGTTAAAGAAGAGCCAAAGAAAGTAAAAAGAAGAGATCAAGGGTTAGCTCAAATTGAAAGTGATGCAGAGTTAGCTTAAAGATTACATGAGGAAGAGTTAGTAGAGTTAGACAGAGCTTAAATAGAAAGACAAACATAAAAAGAAGCTACTAATGCTGCTTTGACTGAAGAGTTTGATGAAATTTAAGCCAGAATTGATGTTGATGCTTTGTTTGCTGCAAAGCTCCAACAGGAAGAGAGAGAGCAGTTTACCATTGAAGAAAGAGCATAATTTTTAGTAGAGACAACAACATCACAAAGGAAGTTTAGAGCTGCTCAAAGGGCTGTAAAGATCAGAAGTAAACCACTTACTAAAACACAGTTGAGGAATTTTATGATGACTTATCTAAAGAACACATGTGGTTACAAATACAGTCATCTGAAAGGAAGACTTATGAAGAAATCTATGAGTTGTATGAAAGACAGCAAAAGAGGAATCAAGATTTTATACCAATGGATTTAGAGAAAGAAGCTCAGAAGTCAGGTAAAAGATTGAAAAGAGTTGCAGGATCATATGCAACATAAAAGTCACCCAAGAAACCAAAAGTAATGAAATCTATAAAGAATGTTACAGAAGAAGAAGCAGCAGAGTATGAGAAGGAGAAGGAAGAACTCAGGTTAAACTTAAAGATAATTTCTCGGTTGATGTCAGTGAAGTTAACTATGAAAACCACTATCCAAAGATTTCCTTTTGTGAATTGAGAATATAAGTACTGGGAAATATGGATGCAAAAAGACATGTTATGTTTACAAATTAACCAAGCTGATGGAAGTTTTAAGCGATCATGTGATACATGCAAGCCTTCTTAAAAAGACTCTTGACATGCAAGGACTTGTTTGACTCCTATATGGTTTGTTCAGAAAGGTTTCAAGATCATCCTCTTAAAGGACATGATTTGTTGCTTTAGGGAGATCTAAGGATGCTATTTGACCCAGATGAAAAAGATGAATCAACTAGATTGTAAATTGCTAAAATGGAAATTGCATGAAAACTATGGAGTTCACACTCTATTTATGGATGGTACACCTATGGAGATTAATATGCTAGTAGAGAAAAAGTACCCACTGATCAAGGAATTATTAGTGAAGGTGCTGCACTTGCAGTTAGAAGCTAAAAAAGAAAGTACTATGGCATTTAAGCTTATCAAGTTCATCAAATCAATGCTTGAAGAGTAATAATATGTTTGGATACATCCTCCTAATGACCAAGATGCTTAAACTGAAGAAACTTGATGATTGACAAGTAAATATCAAGTTTAGGGGAGGATTATTAGGAATTTTGAGTTACTACTGCCAGTACTACTTTACTACTGCTAGTTCAAGATTGATACTGCTGCTAAAGACTGAAGAAATAGACTACGTAGTTAGTACTGCTAGTTATATTAGTTAGTACTATAAGTACAAATGTTAGTACTGCTAGTATAGTTAGTACTGTTAGAATTAATTAATTTGTGTGTTTTAGTATATTTAGTTAGTACTGCTAAAGTGGATATGCATGGAGATTATTAAGAAATAGATATGTATTATCTGTATTGCATTTTGTACAACCCAAGCCCATTAGGGTTTCCTTGGTGTATAAAAGGAACCCTACGGCATAGTTAGAATTATCAATTCATAGTTAGTTATTCTGTAACCTAGACAGAATATTTGCAATCAATATATCTAAAGTTTTTAGTATTCTTTGTTCTTCTTTGTATTACAAGTTAGATTCCGCATAACTTATAATATTCACAATCATAGTTTCTCATATAGTTAGTTTGGATTTATCCAAGTTAACTAAGCTTTAACAAGCTAAGAAGATCTGTTTATCTGGGACTTCACATACAAGCTTAAGGAATTCGATCTATTGACGTGGGACCAACATCTTTTCTTTGGCTGCTAGTGCTGGGTTTGAGCGTGGTTTAGTATGCATCGGACAAAGGATGAGTTTATTGTGGTGTTGAAGAAGATGGTTAATTTCATGCCTAGTGCGTAGGATATACTTGTTGAAGTCTCCCTCCTTGTTGGTCAAACTGATTATGCCTTTCTTAACAAGATTTCTGAGCATGCGACTGAACCTCTATCGGTTATCCTTCAGCTTGAGCCTAAGAAATTGGTTCGTTTAGCCAACGTCCCCTTTTCAAGGGGTACTCATGTTTTTCCTCCATTGCAAAGGAGTCGACTGTGACACCTATTTTCGAATCCTTAGAGTTGTCTGCTAATGTTAATTTTACTGCTTCTACTGTTGCTTTTGAGCATAATGAGGAGATGGTAAATGCTGAGGTTGATGGGTCAGACCCAAAGATGACTGATGACACCACTGCTGTTAAGTCTGGGCATGCTTTTGTGCATGGTATTTCTGTTGCTCTTGATGATTTTGCGGAGTTGGTGGAGGTAGGGTTGAGGCGTGTTCCCTCCGTCCTTGATGATGTTATGGTTGCCCTTTCTGCCTATGAGAAAGGTGATGGTTTAGATTCCTTTTCTGCTGCTGGTGAAGAGGCTATTGTTACCCCCCCCCTTGCTGGGTTTAGACTTAGTTTTACCTTTCTCCCTTTCTTATCTCTTTTTTTTGCAAGTCCATTTTTTATTTAGGGGAGAGGCGCGTGGTATGCTGGAGAACACTTGTTGCTCCGAGCTTAGGAAAAACTGACTGTAGATGTGTTGTTGTCCATCCATCGGATCCTGAGTCATGCCACCTACCCTAGGCCGAATGGCCTCCCTTTAGGACCTATAGCACAGCTGGTCAAGCCTTCGCACGTTTAATAAGCTAAGTATTGCTTTCTAGAGCAGATATCACACTATCATGCCTGGCTTTTTGAACATGCCTGGTTACTAGCTCATTAAGTATGGTTTTACTTTCCTTTTTGTGTAAATGCCGACTACGTTCGGTTAGCATTATCGGCTTCGTCTGGTCTGTAATAAGTACTTTGCAATGTAATCCACTCTTTTAGTGTGTCAATTTGTTTCCTATAGCTTGTTTGTAATGTTTATACGTTTGTATCTAGCACTTTAGCATTAGTTTATGCCCCAAAATGTCTTATGTTTTCTCCTGCTATATGTTTTTTATGGTCCGGACGATTACATCCGGACCACCTCATATACTGGAGCAAATGTTTATTAGTTATGTTCATATACATTACAAATTTCTTATGTTTCCTTCCTCCTTTATTGTTGCATGTTCTCTCTATGACGTTGTTCATTAGATTCCCTTGCTCGGAAGGAGGGATCACTGTGTCTCCTCCTCTGGCTTTATGCTAAAGTTTTCATGTTTTAATTTGCCTTCCTATATGTGTTTCGTGTCTATGGGGTAAGTGTGTTCCTTTACTAATATCTGGAGGTAGCGAGCCATCCGGAGCTTACCATGCTTCGTGTTTGCATCATTGTTACTTATCCAACAGATTTTAACTTTATCATGCTAAGGTAAAAATCAAATGCTTAAATTTAAAAATAGAAGGGCCCTCCGAGGTAAGCTGACATTCTGAAAATGGATACCTCAGATGGGTTACATAGTGCTATTAGACATATGCCACTATTACAAGTTCATTCAGTTACTCCCACTAGCTTTATGATTGTAATTTGGTTCTGCCCTTGGCGTATTGCTTGCTGCTTTTCCCTTTTTGCTGCCGCTTATCTCTTCCACTGATGGTCTTGTTTTGATACCCACCGATACTTCCTAATTGAGAAATTCCAACTTTATGGTTGCCAATCCTGTTAACACCTCTGCTTTAGAGTTCAAAATTTTTAGGAGGTGTGTGATTCAGAATCTATAGAATGGGGCTGTTGCATCCAAGATTTCTTCTTTGTACTTTCTATCCTGTTCCGTTACTGGTGTGTGGCTCCCTTCTACATGGGCAACCAGTGTTAATGAATCAATGAAGACGTGCAAGTCTTTCATACCTTGATTAGTAAAGGCGGCTAGTCATGCCAATAATGCCTCATAATCCATGACATGGTTGGATGCATGAAACTTCAGACGAATAGCATACGAATGCATCTTTTCCTCGGGGATAACTAGGATAATTCCTACACATGAACCTTCTTCGATTGTTTCTTTGCCTACATACAACCGCCAAGCCCTTGGTGTTGGGGTCTATTTTGCTTGAAGCTTCTTGCTTAGGGTGAATGTTCCTCCTTCATTCGCATCTGGTGTTCCCTCTATGTTCTCTCCTTGACCGAAGAACTTCTTTATTACTAATCCTTCAGTTTCCTTTCTTGGGATATACGAGATGTCATATGTACGTATTTCAGTGGCCCATTTTGCTAATCATCCTTCTTTTCCAGAGAGCTTCAGTATTTCTTCTATTGGTCCATCGGTTACCACCTTAACCTTATGCTTTCTACAGATTGTTCTCAAGGATCTTGTTATGTGAATTAATGCTTGTACCCTTTTTTCCGTTGGGGTGTAGCATATCTCCATTCCTTTTAGAGGTCGGCTCACATAGGAAACAAGTATATGGATTCCTTCCCTCTCTATAAGTAGTGAATAACTTATTGTATCCATTCTTTGTCGTAGACATAACATCAGAGTCTCTCCTTCTTTAGGGATGACCAATGTTTACAAATTGCCTAATTTCCTTTTTATTCTTTAGAGAGCTTCTTCAGCTTCATTCGTCCATCCAGCTTCTTTTGTTGTCTCCATCCTCGTTCAGGCCAAGCTTCGGGATGAACTTGCTAAGGGCTGTTAGTTATAGGAATAAGCTTCGTATTTGATTTGGACTTCTTGGGGTGGGGCTTAGGATGATTGCCTGTATTCTTTCAGGGTCTGCTCTTAGTCCTTCTTCTGTTACCATGTGGCCAAGGAACTTTTCCTCTTTTACTCCGAACGAAGACATGGTCAGATCAATCTTGATGTTTACTCTTCTTAATTTTCTCAGTGTTTCTTTAACGTCCCAAATTAGGTTCTGCTCACTTTTGCTTTTTATTACTATGTCCTCAAAGTGTATTTCCACGTTTCGTCCTCTTTGATCGGCTAAGACCTTTTCCATCATCCTCTGAAGTGTAGCAGTGGGGTTCTTTAGTTCTTTCAGAATATGAGTGAAACAATATACTCCTTCTTTGTAAGGAACTAGTCTTTTCTTTTGTAATGCTTTTTCCAATTCTTATTTGGTTTGTATTCCTTCAATAAGTCAGAGTGAAAACATTTATACGGATATCCATTAAGATGCTAGCTCTCACTTTATTCCGTAAGGATAACATTGTCCTGCCTAGAACAAGCTTTGTTTAGACTAGAGTAATCCATCTGTACTTTCCAGGTTCCATTTGCTAGCTTGATTGGTATCATATTAGTGATCCTCGGGGTGGTCTGAAACCTTTCTACTCGCTAGTCCTTACCTAATCATGGATACAACCTTTTCTTTCAGTGATAGTCTTCGTTCATTGTGCACGGGTCGTCTGTATATGGAGAAAACACACTAGTTCGCACGGCAAGGGGATATATTATTAAATTGATGCTCATGATGTTTAAAACATGGATACGACTGTACTTTGTCTGATCTGGTCCGTGTCCGGGATTATCTCTAATGTTTTACCCATAGAATGTACTGCCACGTAGCTGCATGCAATTGGTTGTCAAACGTGACTTCCCATCAATCATAGATAGACTGGTCCGGACATTCATGGCTGATGGTAAACTTCTTCCTCTATGTCCTCTTTGCCTTTTGTGTTTTTGCAAAGCGAACGCGGACCTGAAATCCAGGCTCTTCTTTCGTAGTTATTCTCGCTTTAAGATTGACGTGTTCCCTTATCCTGGACAACATTTTCTCTTCACGTTGAGGCCTCTCACACCCCACTTTCTTGATCTCTTGTACCTTATCCAAGTGTTTACATTCTCTCTCCAAGTGTTTACATTCTCGCAGGGTCTCTCTACTAGTTTCCATTGTTACAACTCTTTGGTTAGTGAGGAATTTGATCATAGAGTGAATGGTGAAACCACCGCTTCGAGGCTTCTCATTCTGGTCCTTCCTATTATGATGTTGTATGGTGAATAACATTTTATTATTGCAAACTCCATGAGCACTGTCTTACTAACCCTAAGGGGTGATACGTTTCTCTCGAAAAACCTATCATTGGATCCTTGCACCTTTTGAGCCTTGACCAGACGTTGATATCAAGGTTTCTGAAGCAGTGTTCATACATGATTTCCGATGAACTTCCACCGTCAACAAGAATCCTTCAGACTCAATTTCCTTTTACTATTCCTTCTAATATGATGGGTTTATCCGTCAATTAACTTTGGGGGATTGCCGGGAAGGTGAGTTCGTTCATTAGACCGAACCTTCCTTCTTCAAAGGGTCTTTTGTGGTTTCCTTCTTCCCTTATCATGTTCATGATTTTCACACCGTTCCTTCCTTGGTTCCCATTCCGCAAGTTGTTCTGGCGGATGTCCTTCACAAATTGAGCCACCTTCCACAAGGCCATGGATTCCCATATTTTCTTTTTTAACTGATAACAATCGTTAGTGTTGTGACCTCTGTCCCTATGGTAATCACAAAATTTATTTAAGTTTTGCTTTTCGGGAGTTCCAATCCAAAGGTGGTGGTTCTGGGAAGCTAACACTTTCCTTGGTGAGGATCTCTTTTAAAGTCTTGATAAATGGGGGTGAAAGTATCTTTTCGAGGATAAGGGGTGTCTACCCCTATATTCCTTCATGCTTCTCTTGGGCCGCCCCTATTTCTGGGTTTTTTGGACATTTTGGGCCATGCCAGACAAACGTACCCTTTGTCTCCTTAGGAAGGACGAACCATTTCTACTGACCCAGCGGCCACTTCTCCCCTAATGAATGCCTTAACTCTCTCGAACATTTCATCCACCGTCTTGGGTATCTTGTCGTTAAGCTTCTTAGCGAGCTCCGGATGACCATGACCATGTATAAAAACTGAGATGCGTAAGATCGGAGGAACACCCTTTATGTGTGAACTTTTGGACTTGAACCGGTCCATAAAAGCTTGCAAGCCTTCATTTTGCCTCCTTTTGATGTCGTAAATTTCAGTCGGGTCTTTAGCATATCTTTTTTGTTGTGAAAATTCTTCCAAGATTTCTGGCTTAACTCCTCAAAACTATCCACACTTTTAGGGTCCAGGTCATCAAACCAATTTCGTGCCGCTCCACCTAAGGTTATGCGAAACAGTTTGTTTCACCAAATATTCAACGTCCAATCCTCTTGCGCGGCCGCCTGCTGAGAAGTATACCTAAGTTGATCCTCATATCCTTTGTTAACTGTCGTATACCTTGTATATTCGTGGGAATTTTTCGCCGGTCCTATGATATTGAATCGAGTAATTCTTTGTGTAAAGGGCGTTTTATAGCCTCTTTACGATATACATTATGTCTTCATAATCACTTTCGAACCGATCTTCATATTCGAAGTTTGAGTTTACCTCTTGGTGTTTGGACCTTTTTCTTTTGGATTTGGATCTTTCCTTTCTAACTTTCTCCTTTTGTATAGCCTTCGGTCTACGCAGCCTTCATAACCTTCTTAAGTATTCAGTTCTTTGTTTTCTGGGAGTGGAGTTTTTCAGACTTTAACTATCACGCGATTTTTTTTATGTGTCAGATGTGCCGAATATTCAAGAGTAGAATCACCGGAAAAATCGCTTAGCTAGTGACAAGGCCATAGCTTCTTTGTCAGAATCAAAACCCCCCCCCAAATAGGCTAGTTTTCTTGTGTGGCTTTTCATCTTGGCTTGTTGGTCATGCTCTTTGATCATGGTTCTTAATACATCAAAGTTTCTTTTAATTATGGCCTGGGAGTAAGGTAAGGGGGGAATGTGGTTTTTTTCATTTGTAATACATTTTCGTAGGTTCGCCCATGTGTTTCCGTAACTACGTCCTACATCGCTGCCGGATGCCGATTAAATTCCTCTTCCATAGGTTGCGAATCAACCATGCCCTCTTTGGTTTTTCTTCTTTTGGGTAGATTGGGATGTCGGGTCTCACGGATGGCGCTAAATATTGAGGTAAATTTACGTGGGCTGCTTAAGCTTAGTAAAAATGACCTCAGCGGTGATAAATGTTGAGCTCAGCTTGGTTCCTTTAGAGCTTGGTCCTTTGTCTCCTAGCTGAAAGTAAGAAAGAGCATTGTTAGCTCGCCTCGGGGTGTGAATCTAAGACCAACTCCGGCGTAAGAGTAAGTATGGTGATATGAGATAAATGCAGAGAATATAAAATGTGGTCCATAGTAAGTATTGTGTGTCTCGTCTTAGGGAAATGAGCCCTCTCTATTTGGGATTCACTACAAGACATAACCGTGGGGCTCTCTCTTGGTAAAAGACATTTCGGTTTGCTAGTTCATTCCAAGGAATAGTGGTCCTTCGGAAAAGGACTGTACCTTTGTGTCGGACTATTCATTAGGTTTCGCAGCCCGCAAGGACGTAGTCTAAATAACTCCGGAACCTGATATGTCCATCGACATACCAGCTTCTCCGAAATCTGGTGTGAACCTCTCAACCAGACTTGATCCTTCTCAAAGTTCACAGCTCAGGAGCTGTTGGAGTTGTTTAGTTTAACCCATTGTTAGGTTGCAGAATCATCTTTAATCCAGATTTATCCATCAGATTTCCGGGAGTGAAAAAGATACTTCATTCCCTTGGGGATAAATTTTAATGTGGCTATAAGTTTTTAACTATACATTGGTATATTATGTAGGTTTGGATCTTTGAGTCATTTGAAAGATGTAATTGTTGATGGATTAAAGATCCAAAAGTTATACCAAGAGCACTTGGGTGGTCGAAAAATTCTATCTTTAAAAAGACTTATTGTTGTAACGCTTTTGCAAAGGTAGAGCTATATACCGATTTAAATTCCCTTATCATAAATAATGAATATCAAGGCAGAGTGTTGATCATTACATCTCATTAAGTATGAGTAAAATATATATAGGGGGGGGTGCGGTGAGCGGTAGGGGGTGGGACAACTGGACGAACAATCAGACCTACGAAACGGCAGATTTTAATTCATCTTGGTGGATATGTAGCCATGTATTTTTCCGACAACACGTTCCAAAGGCTCCGGTCATACAACACCATAGCCTTTATGAAACATATCTTTCAAACTCGGAGAAGTCACATAAACGTGCATATTCAAGTTTTAGAGTATCATCTAGTATTTGCATGACTGATAGCAGTAGTAATAAAAAATAGCTTAAGGATGAAGTTATTAGTAAGCTAAATGTCCGTGTTTTCAAACTTGAGGCTATTATTCAGATTAGTATAGAGTTTTATTTTAATTTATTCCCACTACAATAGCCAATCTTAATGTTTTCAATTAGTATTTTCTAACATTTGTTCACACTTTTCAGGTTCTTGCACTTGAAAGAAACGAAGAATATAGGGTATAGTTTAAGAATTACTTGTTTTTACATTTGACACTCATTTTTTATTTGTTCTAAAATATAATATCTTTGCTAGCAGGTGTTGTAGGAATTTTCCAGTTTGGGTCATGACTTTATTGATTCATTGAATATCTTATTCCATGATTTAATCCAACCACACTATTCAGATCAAGACATTTCTAATGTAATAAACATGAGGTTTTAGTTTTTTAATTATTTTATTTGACAATATCAAATAATTATGGCCTTATTATTTTCAGGATTTTTTGTTGAAGATGAATAAAGATTGTGTTTGGAAGACGAAGAAAGGATGCGTTTGGAATAGGAAAAGAACATTATAGAGGAGTAGAGGTTTAGGGTGAAAGAGGCTAAGAGGATGAGATTAGAAGAAGATAAACTGTTGAAGATTGCAGAGTTGAACAAAAAAAAAGCCATGAGTTTATGAATTCAACTTATGTGAAAACTATATTGGCAAAGTTAACACCTAGCAAGAGGAATCATGTTGATTTTTTGCCCAAGAGAAAAAAATCCAAAAGTAAGTTGGGTTAAGATAAATAAACACAGGCAAAACATAAATGATCCATCTTTGGCAGAATTGCTAAAAAAAGTTAAACCATGGATTGAGGTATAATATGTCAGTATTATGTTTCACGATAACTTGCTTCCTTCCATCATGTTTAGCAGCTTATTTTTAGTTTAAAATATTTCTGTAGGATCTTTCATGTTTGTTCCATTCATTAGACACAGTTTGGTTGACTCCCGATATTGAACGATTTATTAGTCAACCAGTGTAACTTAAGTGTAAGTTTCCATGAAGCGATGATTATACTGTAGTTTGGAATTTCTGGCTTACATTGGCGTACTTAGACCCTATTCGAAAAGGCTGGCTAAGTGAAGAGGTTACTATAAATAGAAAATCTAATTAAACTTTTTGTTATAATAAACTTAAAGCCTACGATTCTTTGAGCGATTATTTGTTTCTCTCATTGACAACATATAGACTTGTGGGTCGATTATATGTGGCATGGGAGACCTGATAATGCTAACTAGGCCATGGTTAGTTGTTACTTTGTTCAACTACTTCAGTAAAATAGCACGCCCTTGTTTTATGCCAACGGTGATAATATGCCACTCCATGGAGCGATGTTGATCAGGTAATAGTTTAAGTGGAATATAATGACAGTGTATTTTTATATTTAATCCTTTCTATTTTGAGTTTGCACATCCCTGTCAAAAGACTTTAGTTTCTAAAAGGCAAGGGTCTAACCCATTCAATGAATGGTTTTGACCTAGACTTGTATTTCTTTGTAAGGAGCTATAATATCTCCAATATTATAAACCTAACAATCATTGTAATCGTTGTAGGTTTTTTTCCCATTAATGAAACAGCTCAACATTGGTGTCTTGCCCACTTAGATATAGTGTCTGGATTGGTCACTTTCTATGATAGCGGAGACACGTATGACTATGAGTGGCACGATTGGTATGTCCGGGTTCGGGAATGTTTACATGTACAGTTTATATTTTAATTTTGTTTGTTTTTATGTTATGGTTTAGTCCTCTATGGTTTATTATACTTCCTATCATTTGCTTAATCTTGAAAAAATCACATGCAAATTTACCAATAACCATAGGATAACTAAAGTATACACTTCCTTGGTTTTCAACTAAGTTTAGTTGCATTCTATTTGTTTGCAACTAATTTTTCTTAAAGTAAGTACAATTCCCACATTAGCATTGGTTATTGAGTGGCTAGTAAAGGTTTAACCTGTTTAATAGCTCTGCCAAAGTACATTGTATGCCTTCTAATCATAATTAATTCTTTTTACCATTTTCTACTTTTGTTAGTTACCACTATTCACCCATTTACCTATCAATTAATTGTCATTATTTCTCTATATATTGGTGCACTACCCACCCTTGTTCATAACAAAATCCATTCATAAACTAGCTATGTACACACACTTAGAACACACTATAATGTCTCACCTTACTCGCCTAGCAAATTCTGCAAACTTTGTACTCGTGAAAGACATGATGGTTAAGTTGTTTGAGATTGATAATGAAAGGGATTTTAGGATTGTTAGAGAAACTTATGAAATGTGCCAAGTGTAGAATGATCATTTTCAAGAGAGGCGAGAGCAAATGATTGAGATGTAAAGCTTTTTGCATGTGTTAACTATTCTTGCTGACTCTTACAATTTGCTTAAAGAGCTTCAGGATTATGAGTTTGAGAAATGTTAGAAGTTGATGAAATCAATAAGTGAAACTCAACTAAAGGTCTTGAAGAAAATCTCTTTCATTGCTAAGTTGCGCCATCAGTAATGGTCCAGTCATGTTATGTTGTGTGCTCACTATCATCTTCTGTCAAGCTCTTTTTTTGTATTCTAGTTGTTAAGGTTGTAGTCTTATGTTGTCAAACTCTTCTTTTGTCTTATATAGTCTTATGTTGTCAGGTTGTCCTTCTGGTGAACTTGTTATGGTTATGTTATTAGCAATGAAACAATTTGCAGTTTTCAATCTAATTTGTTGTCTTGATTATTCTTTTCAGTTTAAGGAAGCAAAAAAAGAAATTACTAGTTGAATAACTACATAGAATAAAGGGAATACATTTTACTTTAGAAAGTCAATTAACATCATAGGATAATTGACTTTAGAAAGTAAAATATCAGAAAAGAGGACTTTTAGTTTAGAACCATACATAGAGATGTGGCAAGTTTCGCCTTTGCTGTGGAACCCTTTATCTAGGTCCATCCGTTAGACTTACATTACTGTACGTTCTCATACAGTAACACCTTCCTGTTATTCTAGAAGGTGCTAAAGTATTTGATAAGAAAGGAATAGATCCTAGTGATTATTTTATAAGGTTTAAGCTTGCGGATAGTGTTCCTAAACAGGGTGGTATATTTGGTGATTGTGGTGTGTGGGTTTGTATCTTTTTATATCGGTTGACGCATGGCTTATCTTGTGATGTCAAAGATCCTGTTAACATTGCCCTGGTATATCGTGAGAAGATGGTTCATTTATATTTTTCTCATAAGATTGCTACATTTTAAATCAGTTGTAATTCAAATATTTTTACTATTTAATGTATTGAACTTACGATTTTATTTGTTTGAGTAAATTATTACTTTTTTCATCTTACTTTTGTGTTAATCAAAACATATAAGCATAAATAATCAATTACAGAAACACAGAATCATAATCAAACTGAATCATTACTTGAATGACAGTTTCAGGTTTAATACATAAACAGAAACAAATAACCAAACAAGGATATGTAACCTTGCATGGAACATCTTACAAATTCTTAATAATAACAACAACCTAGAGTTTTTTTATATAACTAATAAACTCGTATTTGTCAAAGGTCCTTAACTGAGTCTCAAAGATCTTCAACATAAGCTCATTAATCATTTTCAAATCTTGTGCTT
This sequence comes from Tanacetum coccineum, assembly GCA_026074375.1. Classification (NCBI taxonomy): domain Eukaryota; kingdom Viridiplantae; phylum Streptophyta; class Magnoliopsida; order Asterales; family Asteraceae; genus Tanacetum; species Tanacetum coccineum. The sequence goes on along the minus strand of BQNB010020953.1, from coordinate 43,725 downwards.
GTTGCTCCCTGAAGAAGGCAACACTTTTCACCATTTTAGGGTCCTTGTGAAACTTGGCTTCATTTATAATCTCTTGCCTCGTATTCAAACTTGCATGGACTTCTCTAACAACCTCCAAAAGTCACCTCGCTATGTCAAAGTCCCTATCCACCTCTCTCTCCATCATAATAGCCTACATCATGGACAAGTTGGTAGAGTTAGATGTTTCATAGAGTTCTCCAAGAGGGGACTGATTCGTTTTTGGAAATTGGTTGATTTTTGTGTATTGGATGAAGATTAAATTTGTGAATGTAAACAACCCCTATAAATACTACATAAAATCAACTGTTGTGGCTATTTAATAACCGGCGTGTTCTTTTTTAAAAGGTGCATGTCGTTTTATTTTGTGTTAATATTGGTTCGTTTATTCTTAAACTTTTTCACAAAGCCCACTAAAATGAAGCTCATTATACTTAATTTACAACATGCTGTAAATCCAATTATTAAGGAGCCCACAACATATAATTACCAAAACGGGGCCTGATGGTCTTTAGATTAGGATTTGCATTTGTGAAATGCATTTGCAGGTTAGATGAACTGATATGTCCTTAGATTAACTGATATGCTCTTTAGATTAGTAAATGCATATTGGTATAATAGCTTGCAGGTTTGGCTTACTGTTTCATTTTCTAGACAGCCACAGGGACCGTACATATAATTAAGCTAAAGTATATTGGACCATAAACAAAACCCCACATACTTTACATTTATCTCGGAACCTCACCAAACTTTCTTTTGGACCATCTCTTTGTCATCGACTTGCCGTTTTCGATCATAACAAAGACATTCCTTGTCGTTTTACTGGAAATGGAAAATAACCACTTTATGTCAGTTATTCAAGAAGGTATGTTGGATTTCCCTCCTCTTTAATAGCCCTAATTCTTCATTTTTAGAATATATATTTAATAATTTATTAACATTGAAATTATGGTTTTATTGTTATTTAATGGTTTATTTAATATTAAAATTAGGGTTTTCAATTTATTTAATTGATATTATTTTATTTATGATTCAATTATAATAGGGTTTTTGTTGTTATTGAATTAAATTTATGGTTTTGTTGTTATTTAAATTGTTTTTTTATAAATTTATGTTTGAATATGACAGATGATATGTTTATCATAGATGAAGTTGTCTTTAAAATACATCAAAATGGGTATTTTGAGTTTGATCCTCTAAGGTATGTTACTAGGACAGTTTCTAGTGTTTCTGCATTCACTGTAGATAAGGGAAGTCTTTCCCTAAAAGCCTTAGATAAGATTTTTGTTTATAAGAATAAGTGAAAATAAATGGGCTTGGCTTTGTTCTATGGTTTACCAAACAAGTCACTTGAAGAAGGTTTGAAGTTAATCCACACTGATAAGGATGTCCATACATTCTTTGTTGATGCTAAAATGAATGGTAAAATTCACTTGTATATTGGTCATAAGCAACAAGATTTAGGGAGGTATTATTTAAGAAACATGGTTTGGGTAGAAGAGGATGCTGGCTTGCGTTGCTCTAGTTCAACTCCATTAAGCACTAGGATTAAAAGGAAGCGTGCCCAGAAAAGTATGGAGGTTTTAAGGAAAAAAGTCAACCTTAGAATGGTTGATGATGAGCCTGTAGGTAGAAAGTCAATTCCGACAAGTCGCAAGGGGAAGGAAATAATGTATGAACTCACAGGGTTCACCTACCAAGGAAAGTCGTGTTGTTGTTACCAATTACAAAATAGGCATCATTAATGGAAAAGCTAAAATGGTTGAGGTTGAGGATGTTGGTATTGTTCAAGAGAAAAGTTGATGTGGGAAACAAAGAGGATGCTGGAAGAAGAATAAATGTGCTTGGTTAATTGGCCCCAAAGGTTTAGGGATCAACTGTGAAGGTGTGTCAATTAACTTGCTCATTTTTATAAATTCCAGTTAAATATCCATGTCGCCATTACTAACTTTAAATTGTTATTTAAATGAAAATGCAGGTAGAGTTTTTCTAATGGCCTAGTCGGTTTACACATCCATGTTGCTAAAGTGTTGTCGCTAGTTCATAACTTCAAGATTTTGACTATCTTGGTAATATGTAATTTCAAGGGAACAAAACTAAGTTGTTACATTACATTTATGGATTTGATTGTAAAAACTTGTAGGATCTACCAAGACATTTTATTAACTATTGTAATATTTCGGGTGTATAACTCTTTATCATGTTAAGGTAAGACTTGTTTGTTATTATTTGGATACACCAGCCTTGCTAAATGAAGCGGTATGACCTCCGTGACTTTAGGGTACTGCTAAATGTTTCCCCTTCAAAGCTTGTATGTTTGAAACGTATATATTCCATTCCTTACTCACATCATACATAATGTACTTTGGTCTATATACCTTTGTAAATCATCAAGAGTGTCATGTCGTTTGAAATATAAGAAGTGTAAAAGGTTCCCCATAATTTAGCCGGGCTTATATCCTCTTAATTAACTAGCCAAAGCCCACATAAAATAAAATTTTCTTTTATAATACTTAAGTGTGCCCATTGTACTTAAGTGTACAAAATTTAGTAAATACCACTATAACCAAGCACATAACTTCTAATTACCACTATACACTGTCTAAAGCAAGTAAGTACCACTAGATTAGATTGTTTCAAGATTACACAAGTATAGAATCAAGAATGGGTGATTTCTCAGTATCATCAAACTTTTGTTCTAACCCTATTTATGGTTATTTTGCTAGGTATGGAATTATCTTTTTGATTTGGTGTTAAGTATGTTGTTCACATTTGTTTATTCATTGTTAATTTCTTAATATGTGCAACTATAATTTCTTACATGACAAATGAGTTACCTGAAAATTTTTGTGTGTTTGAAGTTAACTACGATGGTGTTTTCATGAAATAACCTTTAAGGTATGAATATGGGAACAATTTAACTCTAAAGTTATATAAGTCAAACAGGATGATTTTCTCTAAAATGCTAGATATGTTGTCCTACAAACTAGAATGTGAGATTTGGGGAATCTTTGTCTGTTCTCCTATATGTAGCCTAGAAGAAGGTTTAACAATTGTTGAAGGTGATGGTGATATGAACTAAATGTATGATATAGCTAAAAAGTATGGGTTAATAAACTTGTATATTGCCCATATTCCTAAGAACTTAGCAGAATATTATTATAAAAATTTGACTTTCCATGTGTCTAATGAAGAGGTGAAGTCTAAACTAAAAACTCATGAAAAAAGGAAGCTAGATGCTTGTTCTATGTCTCCTTATGACCTTGTTGAGTGCGCAGAACAAGAAGCTGGTTCACCTTACCTAAGAACACCCCCTTTAAAACCAAGAAGAAAAGGTATTGAATTCCCATGTAAGAATCTGTTTGGGGAATTTTTGCATTGTGACAGTGTAGTTGATGAGGTAGTCTTGCATGATAATTGGAAATATGAAGGCTTGGTTTTAGATGGTTACATAGATGTTGGAGGTTCTAGTACATGCTGTGATTTGGTACATGAAAATGTTGTTGACAATGGTGATTCACTTCCAAATATGGATAAAGAATGTTTTTCAAACAATGTTGTATTGGATGCTGTAGTCCCTAATAAAAAAGTCTACACATTGCCGTTACTATTAAAGAAGAAGTGTAGAAATAAGGTTAATGTTACTAGAAAGACAAGATGTCTAAACAATTCAAAGACTTTGAGGTTAAGGAAAGGTCTTGAGAAAAGAGTTTCTTGTGGAGCCAATAATTGAAGGTTGGGTAGATTGATTGGGTTGAATATTTATGCGGTTGATGATGCTCCACAAGGTACGAAACAAGTTTCACTGCCAGCTGGATCCTATAACACTGAGGTCAAAGACTTCGATTAAATACACAATGTAAGTGTTTATGATTAAGCACATCTTCCCTTATAACTATATCTATGTTTGAGCAAAAACTTATGATTAAGCTCATGTTTTGTAAACAGATGGTAGTTGCGTACAAACTATATATTAAGCACAGTCTCTTGTCACTATATGTATGTTGTGCACAAACTTACTGTAACACCCCCAAATTGGGTCTTAGCGGAATAAGGGTTTGAGAGTGTTACTTCATAGATCAATAACACAAGATATGAGAGAACGACCTCTAAATGAGTCATTTGAAAATGATACATTAGAGTTAATGAAATTGTTTGTTACTAAAGCTCAAAGCTTGACTTGTTCCTCCTTGAAAAGTAAAGATTTTAATACATAACAAATATTTCCCAAATGTAATGCACACAAATCTTTATGCAATATGACTCCCAAAATGATGACAGCCAATGTATCCTTGCCCTTCTACCTTATTGACCCGAGAAAAACATGCTTTAAAATGTCAATATAAAGTTGTTGAATTCACAAAGTTTAAGTAATGTATAAAGTAGGACCACAAGATTTCAAAGTGTAAGACATGTAACACATACAATATCTCAAAATGTAATTACGCCTGCGCTAAGCTCATGACACTGAAGCTACAACATGTATGTCTGCAATTTAATGCCAATAATGTGCCCGTGTAGATGTTCAATACTCAACATTCAAATCCGACATGGTATACATCCGTTAGTTTGGTACCGCCAAAACTAGTGAGCGTTACTCACCCGACCGGGGATGTCAATCCTAAATAGATATATTTATAACATTCGCGCTTACAACAAGTAATTAACAGTTCATGATTCATGGGCATAGTGGGTTATAGCTACTTAGGCAAACTCGTAATTTGATTAAAAGTGTACTTGCGTCCAAATGTAAAATAATGCATGTTTCTCACCCCAAAGTTGTAAATCATTATAATTGTATAAAAACGAGGCTATGAACTCACCTCTAGTGAAATGAATTGATTATATAAATCAAATGAGTGAAACGTCTAGCGAAATCTGAATGCAACCTAATTAATTATAGGCCGTATGAGTAAAATGTATTGAATATAAATACAACATCATAAGTTATAGAGTTACTTCACCACCTATTAGTTTTGGTTTAATTTATAAAAGTCGAAACCATATTTAAATCGTACTTGTTAAATAAATGTTTAAGTATTTGTATCCGTAAAGAAAAATATTATTGTTGTCCAACAATTAATTATTTGTTAATAATACTTGATTTAATATTTTTATTGTTTATATAATGATATTACATAAATAGTTTAATTGTTATATAAAATAATATTTACAAAGTTAAAAACATATATAAATACTATATAAATGATACTACAATATATCTTAACGTTTTATAGCCCAAACTGACCCGAAAACACTCGTAAATCATATTTTAAAATGTTAACAGCTTCGATGTATCTTTAAAAACTCATAACTTACTCATTTTAACTCCGTTTCGCTTCTTCTTTATATGCATGGAATCGTGACGAGATAAACTATCAAAATAAAATACTCACAGATTTTATAAAAAATTGTGTCGAAACAGTAAACTCCAACTGTTTTTATAAAATTATTTTTATAACTTTTAATCTTACGAAAATCGTATCTCCTTCGTTATAACTCCGTTTTTCAAGTTTTTTATATGCACGGTTTCCTATTGAGATGATCTATCATCATAAAATATTTATATATTTTTATCTGATTCGAACAATAAAAGTGTTTATAAAAACACTTTTATATATTTAATTATCGTAATCTCGTAAAATTCATAACTTCTTCGTTATAGCTTCATTTTTCGAGTTCCTTATATGCTTGGAATCCTCATAACATGTACTATTTAAATTAATAGGATTTATAATTTTATAAATTCGAATGTTTTTATATTACACGAACTGTTTTGATATATATATGTATTTACTATTTATATTATATATATATATATATATATATAATATATTATATATATATATATATAAACTTTAACATAATTAAAGTCCGTTTTTGGTTATTTTAGCTTGTTTTTAAAGGTAAAAGGTATGTGTAATTAAGCACATACCAGTCATCATTCTTGTCCAAATAAAATATCCAATTAACATGTCCTCATAATTATTTATTTATAAACTTTATAAATAAACTTTTTAACAATTAATTTATCAATGAACTTTATAAATTAATCAACACTTGTATAACATCATTTCATCACAGATAGATGTAATTTCGAACCATGTTCATGTTTGTTTCATTTTATAAACTCATAAATTAAATACTAGACGGTGATTAACAATATAACAATTATGTAAACATGAAAATGAATAATTATAAAAGGTTAGGGTTTATGTTAGACCTTAGGAGAGTGTATTAAGATGATGAACACACAATCAAACCCCAAAATGTAAAACCTAATTTGAAACCCTAATGAAGAAAACCATAATTTCTTTCTTGAATCAACCCTTGCTAAATCAATATTCAAACTTCCAAATCACCTTGCTACACCTTAGATATTACTACTAATGACCCTTGTATACTTGTAATCTTTGAAAAATCAAAAATATGAATTATTTTATGTTGTGTTTTTGAGCCGTGGCCTTAAGAGAGGAAACAAGGAGATATGATTGATTTTTGTAATGAAATGATAAGTGTGTTAAGTCTTTACGAGGAGGTTCCTTTTATACTAGGAGTAATTATCAAAACCATGGATACAAAGTCTAAGGTGATCTCCTCTTCCCTAGGATGAGGGAATGGCCACAAGGAGTGGAAGGGTACACACGACTTGACAATTTATGAAAAGTTGTAATCTAGGTTCATGTGTTGGTTTATAACTACCATCAATTGACATTAGTGGAGGATTTAGGATTTATTAAGTGTTATACTCTTGTATAACCGGCCATACGGCTTATAAGGTAGAAAATGATATAATTTTTAGGTATTGGGTATAATAGTGGGTATTTGTTTGAGTATAGATAGGTATTGGTGCTTCCGTGTATGCTTAAATGTATTTTATTGCGAAACGTAAACGTTTTACGTAACCAATAAAAATAAAATATAAAAAGTTATACATTATCCTCATAATAATTATATAACACTTGCTTGACGTAAACTTTTACTTGTTTAATGACCGCTTACGTTTAATGTTGATTTTCAGTTTACGTGATTTAATTAAACGATGAAAATTAAAAGTAAACGCGTAAAAGCCTAAAAATAAATAATGGAAAGCTTTGAGTCATAAAATGACCTGAAATAATGGATTGTTACACTCTTCCCCCGTTAAAGGATCCTTGTCCGTAAGGCTCAAGATGCGGCACTTGTCAATGGTGCGGTTTTTGTGAAGTGCTGCAGATACTTCTTTTGGAATTAATCTTTACGTTCCCATGTGAACTCATGACCTCTCCTAGAGTTCCATCGAACCTTGATAATGGGAATATGGCTTTGCTTCAACTGCTTGACTTTACGATCGATAATCTCCACTGGTTCTTCAACAAAGTGAAGCTTATCATCAATGTGTATTTCATCTAACAGAATCGCCAACGGCTCGTCGGATAAACATTTCTTCAAATTGGATACGTAAAACGTGCTATGAACCCTGCTTAGTTGTTGAGGAAGTTTGAGTCTGTAAGCAACGGTTCCTACTTTTTCCAACACCTTGAAAGGGCCAATATACCTTGGGTTCAACTTCCCCCGTTTGCCAAAACAGATTATCCCTTTCCAAGGCAAAACTTTTAACATAACCTTGTCTCTAACTTGAAATTCCAAGGGCTTACGCCACATGTTAGCGTAACTCTTTTTTCGATCACGGGCAGCTTGAATTATTTGTTTGATTTGAACGAACTTCTCGGTTGTGTCATGAATGATTTATGGACTGGTAAGCTGAGTATCTTCGACCTCGACCCAACAAATAGGTAAATGACACTTATGACCATAAAGCATCTCAAATGGTGCAGCTTTAATGCTCGTATGATAACTATTACTGTATGAGAACTTAATTAGTGGTAAGTGTCTATCCTAACCATTTCCAAAGTCTATCATGCAAGCATGTAACATATCTTCTAGTGTCTGAATGGTTCTTTCACTTTGCCTATCTGTCTGCGGATGGTAAGCAGTACTCATATCCAAATGAGTACCTAAAGTCTTTGGAAACGACTTCCAGAAATTTGATGTAAATCTACCGTCATAGTCACAAATGATTGAGACTGGTATTCCATGCCTAGGGACTACATATTTTATGTACAATCTTGTCAATCTCTCCATTGAGTCATTTTCCCTCATCGGCAAAAAGTGTGCAGACTTGGTAAGTCGGTCTATAATTACCTAAATGGTATCATAACCACTTGACGTCCTTAGGAGCTTGGTGATGAAATCCATGGTGATATTATCCCACTTCCATTGAGGAATATCATGTTGCACCAACAAACCAGATGGTTTTTGGTGTTCAGCTTTGACCTTTAAGCACGTCAAACACTTGCTAACATAGGTGGCAGTATCAACTTTTATGTTAGGCCACCAGTATAATTTCTTTATGTCTTGATACATTTAGTCGGAACCCGGATGAACAGAATATTTCGATTTGTAGGACTCATGCATAATCAAAGTCCTTAGATCACCAAAGCATGGCAACCAACTTCTGTTATTCAAACACAGTGTTCCGTCAGCATGCGGTTCCAACTTTTCTTTTTTGGGGTTTTCTGATTCCCTTAAAGTCTCAACCAGCATACCTCCCTTATCTTCAGCCTCAAGATTATCTGGTTTTCTTGCCTCAGTCTAATCTTCTAAAATTTGCTTGGGAAGATCCAAACCAATAGTCATAACTAAGGCTTGAACCCGTAATGGCTTAATTCGTTCTTTTCTGCTTAAAGCGTCAGCCACTACATTTGCTTTTCCTAGGTGATAACGAAATTCACAATCGTAATCACTGAGCAATTCTAACCAATGACGTTGCCTCATGTTCAACTCCTTCTGATCAAGGAGGTGTTGTAAACTTTTGTGATCAGTGAACGCGGTACACTTCATTCTATATAGGTAGTGTCTCTAAATCTTTAGAGCAAACACTACTGCTCCTAACTCCATGTCATGAGTTATATAATTTTTCTCATGAATTTTTAGTTGTCATGATGCATAAGCAATCACCTTCTCATTTTGCATTAAGACAGCACCTAATCCTTTATGCGAAGCATCACAATAAACAATAAAGTTCTCAGCTCCTTCAGGTAAAGCCAAGATAGGTGCACTATACAGTTTCTGCTTTAATAACTGAAAAGCGGCTTCTTCTTTGTCACCCTAATCAAACTTGACCTTCTTTTAGGTTAGCATGGTCATTGATTTGGCGATCTTGGAAAATCCTTTAATGAACCTTCGATAGTAACCGGTAAGACCTAAAAATTAATGAATCTCTGTTGCAGTCTTAGGAGATGCCCAATCTTTAATAGACTCGATCTTGGCGGGATCCACGTGAATACCCTTACTATCTATCACGTGACCGAGGAACTATACTTTGGAAATCTAAAATTCACACTTAGAAAATTTGGCATACAACTCCTCCTTCTTAAGCAACTTTAAGATTAACTTAAGATGCTCTTTGTGTTCTTGCTTGCTCTTTGAGTATATCAGAATATCATTAATAAAGACAATGACAAATTTATCCAGATATGTCTTGCACACCCGATTCATGAGATCCATAAATATAGCTGGTGCGTTCGTCAAACCAAATGGCATAACTTGAAATTCATAATGGCCGTAACAAGTTCTGAATGCGGTCTTTGGGATGTCTTCTTCATAAACTCTTAGTTGATGATAACTCGATCTCAGGTCGATCTTCGAGTAAACACTCAACCCTTAAAGTTAATCAAATAAATCATCAATTCTTGGAAGCGGATAACGGTTCTTCACCATTAGCTTATTCAATTCCTGGTAATCGATGCATGTCCGGAATGATCCATCTTTCTTCTTGACAAACAAGACCGAAGCTCCCCAAGGTGAGGAACTGGGTCTTATAAAGCCTTTGTCGGAAAGTTCCTGCAGTTGATCTGACAATTCTAACATCTCGGACGGAGCCAATCGATAAGGCGCCCGTGCTACAGGTGCAGCACCAGGTACCAAATCAATTTGAAATTCCACTTGTCGGATTGGTGGAATACCCAACAAGTCCTCAGGAAACACTTCAGGAAAGTCTTGAACAATAGGTACATCTTCAAGTCTCTTCTCTTCCGACTTGTCTTCAACTTTCTTTACGGTAATATGTGCCAAAAAGACATGACATCCTTTCTTCAAATACTTTTGAGTTTTGGTGTATGAGATGATGTTTAATAGAGACTCGTGCCTGTTGTTGCTTTCGTCGTCATGAATAATTAAGATCTCATTTCCAAAGGGAATACGAACGATCTTCTCATCACAGACGATTACGGCATGATACTTTACTAACCAATGCATACCAATAATGACATCAAAACTAACAAGTTTTACGGGAATTAAATCGATGTTGAATGGATGATTTAAGAAGTTTAAAGTGCAACCTCGTATGATAGTATTAACTCTAATTATTTTTCCGTCGGCTAGTTCGACATCATAATCATGGCCTAGTGTAGTTGGAATGATAGACACAAAACTCCTATCAGCACCAGTATCAAACCAGATAGAAGCATAGCGGTTGTTTAGTCGAGTTTTCCCTGCATTTCCTACTGCATAAGCCCTTGTTGTTGCTCCACCGTTCCCTGCTTGGTTTCCACAGTTATTATTTTTTAGTTTTGGGCAATCCTTCTTATGATGCCCCTGAACCCCACACTCAAAGCAAGTGACAACCCTTTGATTCGCCACGGAGGCTCTTTGGTTGTTGGCAGTAGCAGCTGGACTTCTACAGTCACGGGCTAGATGGCCAATCTTCTTGGAGTTATTACACCTGGGAGCACACTGCCCATCATGATGGTAGTTGCATTTGGGGCATAGAGGTTTAGATCCTCCGTACACTTTCTTCTCCCAAGGCCCTACAGTGTAGGCCCTTGCTACATTTTTCCATTTGAAAGGCTGCCGTTGGTTCTGGTTGTTTCTTGAGTTGTCATCAAGCTTCCTTTTATTTTTAGCTTGACGCTCAGCAAAAGTACAGATCTTTTGATCCATCAGTTCAGTTGCAAACTCAATTGCATCTTGCATTGTTTTGGGCTTAGATGCCATCACACTTCCCTGAATCATGTCGGGAAGTCTACCAACATACTTCTCGACCTCATCAGATTCCTCAGGAAACATTCTCCCGTACATCAGTGTCAACTCTTGAAAATTGGTTATAGCTCAACACATCAGTACCTTTGACTTTCAGATTCTAGAGTTCAATCTCTAGCTTCTTAATCTCGCCTCTTAGGCAGTACTTATCAGTCAACATCTTCTTTAGTGTTTTCCATGGCATTCCATACGCAGCATCATGACCAACAGTCTTGACGTGGGAATTCCACCACGTTAGTGCATTTCCAAGAAGAGTACATCTAGCAAACTTGATTTGGTACGCGACAATGCAGTCGCTTATATGGAAAATAAATTTCATTTTCTCAAACCACTGAGTCAGACCAACGACTCCCTCAGTACCCTTGAAGTTAAAGGGTTGGAATTTTCAAGAAGTCATTGTAAGTGCACTCACGAGCAGCTCGCTCTGTCCTTCTGCCACTTCCAGACTCATGGCTATCATCGCCATTTCCACTGCTTCTATGTGCTTCATATTCAGCCAAAGCATCAGCAACTCCTTGGGCTATTAGTACCTTAATGGCGGCATCGGTCATAGGTGTGGTGATGGTGGTGGTTCTCTTTGGCGGCATTTTCTTCAAAATTACAAGAAAATATAATACACGTTAGATTTCATACAATCATAAATGTGACATGACATATGCACAATAAATAAAATGAGATCACAACACAGTTAAATATACAACCAAAGTGAAATCAACAATGATATAAATAAATCGACATTCATTCATAATAATATCGATACAGATATGACAATTCTTGGTTACAAAAGACCAGTACAGATGAGATACAAAATGAAAATACAGTCCTAAGGCAATGCTAGCTGGGAGTTACCCATAAAAATTAACAGGCTATGCAGGATAACTAACAAATGATACAATACTAACAACTACTACCAGCATCGGTTGGTCCATCCTGAGGCTCTGGATCTCTAGCGGGCTCTGGCTCTTTGGTTCTATCATGTCCCTGCTGAATGTATCAGGTCAATCTGTTGCTTCCTTAGTCCTTTATCTTTGCAGCACACTAATCTGCTCATGCAATGCCCTGACCTCTACTCGGTATGCTAGGAGCTCAGCATGTATTGCGCTGTTACAGTCCATAGCCTGTGACCATGCCTGTCAGGCGTACCTAGCCTCGCTCTCTAAAAGCATAACTATGTGGAGATGATATCGCCTATCTCTAAGCAACATGTTGACTCTGGCTCTCTGAAGGGCTCAGTCATCCTAGGCGTCCTCAAATCGAACATACATCTCATGAGTATCCCGAGCAAGAGTAGCGGCAAGATCTGTCACTCTCTGCCTTAACTCCTCAAAAGTGGTTGGTGCTCTCCCCTCCATATCCCCAACCATGTCATTCCAAACATCTGTAATCTTATAGCCAACCTCTCTAGAAATAGGACGTCCAGGGATGGCATCCACAGTATCAACAAAACTATAATCAGTAGCATGAACAACATCCAATCCAGGCTGTCTTGCAGCAGCAGCTGCTGAACTCTCCCTCACCTTAAACCTAGGAGCAAGAGCAGTCAAACACAACCTCTTTCGTGGCAGCACATCAGCCTTGGGAACATCCTCCCTTCAGTCAGTAGCAGGTAATAGCAAATGTGATGATGGTGTAAGTAATGGTAGTGGTGGTGATGGTAAAGGTAATGGTAGTGAGGGAATCTGGGGGAGTGGAGATGATAGTGGAGTAAGTAGAGATGGTAGTAATGATGATGAAGGTTGTGTAGCAGCAACCACAGCAATGAGTGCCTCAGTAGCAACTGCCATTGGTGTCTAGGGTCGGACAGATATCCTAGCCCTGCAAAGTTTAGGTGGTGGTACAGGTGGTGGTGATGCAGCTCTCGACTGAATCATAGCTGCTTTGTGGCTTAGTGGTACCTCAGTATAAGTAGGGCTAGTATGGGTAGGTGGTGATGAAGGTGTAGGAGTAGACTCGTTTAGCTAAGGGAACATGGTCAATAGCAGGTAATGTAGTAGAGTTGGACGAAGCTAGATGCTCCTCTTCCTCCTCGTCCACATCCTCCTCAGAGGCCTCCTTCTCCTCCTCCTCATCATCATCATCATCATCCCCTCCATCAGTAGGATAATCAGCGGGATCCTCCTCGGGGTCCTCTTTTGGATCCTCCTCTGAAGGATCAGAGTCAGCAACATAGCCTAGTGATAGGGCTGTAGGTGAAGCATCGGCAGGTAGAGGCTGATCCTTAATAGGTGCCTCATCCTCTGATGGTACCAAGTACTCCGGGTACTCTGGACTAGCTACATATTCTGGTAAAGGTGGGTGTTCAGGTCTAGGCACATAGTCAGGTGATGGTGGTGCCTGTCCTGGAGGCTGCGGTACCTCCTTAGGTGCCTCTAGCTCATCATCAAATACCCACTGAAATCTCCATGGCTCAGAATTAGAATATACTAACGTGTAGGTAACTGTTGAAGATGACATGACTGCTGTAACAAAAAAATTAACTTATATAAGTATAATATATAATACATGTATAGTAATATACGTAATATAATATAAGTATGTGGAAACCTAAAGTCTCCTTAGATCGTTGTAGCACAGATTGTTTAGATCTCATATCTAGGATAAATTAATAACAAAGGCGGAATATTCAATACATAGAGTCATTGTTATTAACACAAGGTTTTTCATCATCATCTTTATACAATGACTACTACAAGCCCCAATCTTACTTGATCAGTGGTAAGACGGTTACATCAACATGATCAAACTAATGATCTTGGGGCTACACCACCATGCTAGCATCTATCTCTTGTGGGACGTGTAAACCCACACACACAACACGTTTTACACCTTTGGTGCACACACATAATTTAGCACCCAGAAAACTATATGCCTAGACCTCCTTTTATAGCATAAGGAGGTTAAGGTTTACATGGAAACTAATAAAAGATATTAAATAAGTAAAACATCTAATGTTTATCTTGATATCTTTTCATCTTTATCTTTATGTTGACCAAATCTTCATTATCTCCTACATCATGTAGAATCTTGCAATGACAGCTTTGGTCCTTCTTGTTTCCATCTTGTTTCATTCACGTTTTGTCTTATCAACTCAAATATAATTCCTAACAAAGTACATATATAGATTATGTAAGCAGTCAATGTAAACAAATAGTGTATGTATGCCCGTCAAAAACTTTTGTATGATGTAATGTTTGAAAACGCTTATAGTCCAAGCAAAACATTTGACCTGGTTCTCTATAACCATGGCTCTAGATACCAATCTGTAACACCTCTAAATTAGGTCGCAGCGAAATAAGGGTTTGAGAGTGTTACTTCATAGATCAATAACACAAGATATGAGAGAACGACCTCTAAATGAGTCATTTAACAATGATACATTGGAGTTAATGAAATTGTTTGTTACAAAAGCTCAAAGGTTGACTTGTTCCTCCTTGAAAATGTAAAGATTTTAATATATAACAAATATTTCCCAAATGTAATACACACAAATCTTTATGCAATATGACTCCCAAAATGACGACACCAAATGTATCCTTGCCCTTGTACCTTATTGACCTGAGAAAAACATGCTTTAAAATGTCAAAATAAAGTTGGTGAATTCACATGTTTAAGTGGTGTATAAAGTAGGACCACAAGATTTCAAAGTGTAAGACATGTAACACATACAATATCTCAAAATGTAAATATGCCTGCGCTAAGCTCATGACACTGAAGCTACAACATGTATGTTTGCAATTTAATGCCAATAATGTGCCCGTGATGTTCAACCGACAACATCCAAATCTAACATGGTATACGTCCGTTAGTTCGGTACTGCCGAAACTAGTGAGCGCTACTCACCCGAACGGGGATGTCAATCCTAAATAGATCAATTTATAACATTCGCGCTTACAACAAGTAATTAACAGTTCATGATTCATGGGCATAGTGGGTTATAGCTACTTAGCAAACTCGTAATTTGATTAAAAGTGTACTTGCATCCAAATATAAAACAATGCATGTTTCTTACCCCAAAGTTGTAAATAATTGTTATTGTATAAAAACAAGGCTATGCACTCACCTCTAGTGAAATAAATTTATTATATAAATCAAATGAGTGAAACGTCTCGCGAAATCCGAATGCAACCTAATTAATTATAGGCCGTATGAGTATAATGTATTTAATATAAATACAACATCATAAGTTATAGAGTTACACCACCACCTATTAGTTTTGGTTTAATTTATAAAAGTCAAAACCATATTTAAATCGTACTTGTTAAATAAATGTTTAAGTATTTGTATCCGTAAAGAAAAATATTATTGTTGTCCAACAATTGATTATTTGTTAATAATACTTGATTTAATATTTTTATTGTTTATATAATGATATTATATAAATAGTTTAATTGTTTTATAAAGTAATATTTACAAAGTTAAAAATATATATAAATATTATATAAATGATACTACAATATTTCTTAATGTTTTTATAGCCCAAACGGACCCGAAAACACTTGTAAACCTTATTTTAAAATGTTAACAGCTTTGATGTATTTTAATAATAATGCAAAAAATTATTTATAAATAATTTTTATTTATCCGAAATCTTTAAAAACTCATAACTTACTCATTCTAACTCCGTTTCGCTTGTTCTTTGTATGTATGGAATCGTGACGAGATAAAATATCAAAATATAATACTCACAGATTTTATAAAAATATTTGTCGAAACAGTAAACTCCAACAGTTTTTATAAAATCATTTTTATAACTTTTAATCTTACGAAAATCGTATCTCCTTCGTTATAACTCCTTTTTTAAGTTCTTTATATGCACGGTTTCCTATTGAGATGATCTATCATCATAAAATATTTATATATTTTAATCAGATTCGAACAGTAACAGTTTTATAAAATAATTTTTTTAGAAACACTTTTATTTATTTAATTATCCATTCGTTTTTCAAGTTCCTTATATGTTTGGAATCCTCGTAACATGTACTATTTAAATCAGTAGGATGCTCACGATCCGTGTGATGAGTACTAATTTAATAAAACATAAAATATATACATTATTTGATGAAATCAAATAGATGTTATAAAACAGTTTGTATGGATTATGTTTTATAAATTAAGATTATACTTCTATTATTAGGAGCTTTTGTACAAATCTTTTACCAAGTTTTCTACCATATGTCTTACATATAGTAAGTCCTCTAAAGTTCCATAACAATTGTCCAAGTGAAAACCATGTCTTCATGATCTTTTATACATAAACATGTAATTAACTTTCAATACAAAATAATTTACAAACCTAATCTTATAAATTATTTAACACTTATATATAATGTGTACTTCCATTTTAAGTGTTATTTTATCACCATACATATAGAGTTCGATTTTATATATAAAAATACACATATGTGGCGTTTAACATATATAACAAGCATGTACACCTAAGATAATGAATGAATGGAAATGAAATACTTTAAATAGACCTTATAGAATATGAGGAGAATGATGAACACAAGATAAAAACCCTATCAAGGCTTCCAAATTCGAAACCCTAATTTGGAAAACCCTAAATATCTTCTTGGTATAACTCTTGATTAATCACAATCCAAGCTTCCAAATCAAACCCAAACACCTTAGGTATGCTTAGGATGAATTCTTGAACACTTGGAATGAAAATTTATGTGCGACCCTAATTCTATAATGTGAGCCGTAGGTTTTGGCTTAGAACAAAGGAAGTATGGGTATTTTTCTTGCAAATGTGAGAGAGTGTGAACTAGTTATTCATAGATGCTATTATCTGCAAATAGGAAAGTCCTAATACAACCTTAAGCCATACCATGGGATGTAGTGGTTTGAAGTACAAATGCAAAGAGCTCTCCTCCTCCCAAGACCCATACTCGGCTGAAATTGGTGTCTAGGTAATGTGATGTGCCAATTCTATGGTACCATGGGATGTAGGGACGAGTGTGTAGGTTTATAAACAGTGTAAAGGTAAGATTTAGTGGGTCTTTAGGATTTATTTCTTATGTATAAGTCTCCTAACCGGCTATGAGGCTTATTTGGTTTATAAATAAATTAATTTTTGTGTATTGGATATAAAAGTGGGTATTTGTTTGAGTGTAGATGGGTATTGGTGCTTCCGGGTATGCCCGAATGTAATTTATTGCGAAACGTAAGCGTTTTACATAACCAATAAAAAAATTATGAAAAGATATAGATTATACTCTTAATAATCATATAACACTTGCTTGATATAAACTTTTATTTGTTTGGTGTCCGTTTACGTTGAACGTTGATTTTTAGTTTACGCGATTTAACTATAAGACAATAATTAAAAGCGAATGTATAAAACTCTAAAAATAAATAATGATAATAATTGAGTCGGGAAATGACCTGAAATAACCGGATTGTTTACTTTGTGTCTAATGAGATTTATTTATTGATCTCTTGGCTCTAGACTCGATTAGTGCATTTTGGTTTTAGTACTCGAAGGCTGG
Source organism: Tanacetum coccineum (assembly GCA_026074375.1). Taxonomy (NCBI): domain Eukaryota; kingdom Viridiplantae; phylum Streptophyta; class Magnoliopsida; order Asterales; family Asteraceae; genus Tanacetum; species Tanacetum coccineum. The sequence goes on along the minus strand of BQNB010020953.1, from coordinate 26,134 downwards.
AGCAGACTGCCACCTATTCAATATTAACTAACTCAGAGTGAGAAAGTCAATAGAAGTCGCATGTATCTCCGTGACAAATGAGACAAGTATCTGTTGAGAGAACTTGATTGGCTGGATAGGGTTGTGCACTGCATCTCCTAGGTCCATGATGTCTGTTTCAATACCTGAATCATCTTTGGTGAATCTGATAGATTATGAATTGACCCGGTTTTTGCCTAAAGTGTGTGGAGGGCTTCTTTCTTTTCACCCTTTATCCATACATTTGTTTTTAATTCTTCAACCCCTTCAATGCTTACCAAGACGTCATTACTAACACTTTGTTGTAATTGTTGCAGTGTTAGCTCAATCTTAGTCAACATTATTCCCTTATTCTCATTCATCTCCAACCATACCTAAGGACTGCTATTTCAACTATAGAGTGTCCTTAGGTAGATCCCTCCGGTTCTGGTTGGATCATAGGACTAATACCTAACCTAACCACCTTATGACTTCATAATCGTCGTGAATAAAGATGTTGTTGGGTATAAAATCAAAACCATAAATTTTACATATGTTTGACACCAAAAATAATGATACCAAGTTGTAAGGAATATAAAATTTAGTTGAGGTAGTGTGTTGAGCACACAATTGTAAAGATTTGAATGTCGGTTGATGGTTTCGTTGAAAATTTGCTCTACACTTAATCATCTTATAACATACAATCTATTGAATAGTCAACATTATTACAAATTTGTTATTAAGAGATTTTTGATAATGTTTTGAATACATAAAATTGTCATGTTATGATGTATCTAAAATCATTAAAACTTTGTTTTTTGAAAAACTCCTCCTCAAACATTGACTCATTTTGAAAATGACACCAAATGTAGACGAATTGTCTGGTAAATCTTTATGAGGGATGGAGTATTGAACACACAATTTTGAAAGATTTTGAATTGTCATTGAGAAATTCTTAAAAAATTATGTTCAACATTTTGAAAAACATCATGTTAGAAGACTTCTCTTCTAACGCTAAGGATAAGTGCACTGAAACGTACACTCTCCTTTGTCGTTCGGGTCCGAGTTGTAATCTGAGAGCAATTACAAGTCATTAAGAAAAATAGAAATGACATGTTTTGAAAGCATTTGAAACTCTTGCTCGAACTTCACTTACACGCCCGTGTCAATATTAATCGACATTTCTAGGTACGTAAATATTATCAATTCCAAGAGACATGTCGAGAAGATTCTTTTTGGAATTTTTTTGATTTTTTGATTTTGTATTTTCTTTTTGATTTTTTTTTGTATTTTGTTTTTCTCAAAAATATTTACATGTTGTCCTCAGCAGAGATAGTTGTAGTTGGAGTGATCAGTTCTGTTGTAGGTTGATTATTCGCTGTAGGTTGTGTGTCTTGTTGTTTAGAATTATCAGAGAGAGAGCGGAAGACTTTGACACACTTTGATTTCCTGCATTGAAGTATTCTTCGTACATAGGACTGAATATCAATTCCAACTCTTGTTGTGATGTAGCTGTCTTGTCTGCTGGAGGAACAACTTTTGGAACCAGCTTTGAACTGGACGGTTCATTGTTGTGGTCGTGAATTTCGAGTTCTGAACTGTTATGATCAGAAGTCATTGCTTGTTCATCAGATCAGAATTCCTTGAAGCCCTGGTTTAAGAGATATTAGTCTTTTCAGCAACCAAACTCTAAGTCCTTCCTTTTTAGGATTGAAAAATGTACCTGCACTTAAGTTAAGAGTACCTGCACTGACATCAAGAGTTTGTTCGCATTCATATTGGTTAGTGATATCTTCATTTGAACCATTTGAGGGTTCACTGTCAACCTTGGTCATGCTAGAGGTGAATATCTTTCCAGTAGGAACCCACCTAAGACCAACTATCTTGAAAATTCTACCCATCTGTTTTCACCTAAGATAAGATCTAGGAATCATTGTTTTCTCATGCACAACGAAAGTCTTTTTGATTGAAAACCTATGTCCTATAGGGATTTGTCTTTTTGGTTTCTTTGCAATACTCATTTGCTCTACGGGTTTGTATCTTTTTGTTGCCTTATTGGATGGTACCTTAGCGTGTGAGTTGACTTCATTCAGTATTTTTGTTATACAAGAATCATGATTTGCATTAAAGACACGTTTCTGACATGTCGAGTAGACAAAATGTTTGGAGTCAGAAAAATTTCTAGAATTCCTAGAGTGTTTTGCTATGGGCACAGTCTTTGTCATTACGTAACTAGTCTAAGATGCAGGCCAGTTTCTAGACTTTTGGTTATTTATCCTAGGTTTTGGTTTGCTATCATTAGTTGTGCTTTGTGATTTAGCTGGAGGCATCACACTAGGTCTTGAATTCCTACCGCTTTTTTGTGTCTTTTTCTTAGCTTCCTCTAAGTAGTGATTATGAACCATGTCATTTGAGCTATACCTAGATGAGTTAGGTGCAATCATATGATGAGGTTTTACAACAACATATTCTATTTCCTTAGGCAAATAATGTGTGGTGACTGTTTTTGACAAATCGTTATTCACATCAACTTGGGAGGCAAACCATGGTTTTGAAGTTCTAGGTCGCTCAGACTTAAACGCAGACGATTGTCTAACAACTGATTGGTTTCTATGTGGTTATAAAACCGGTTTTCCCAAGATTGATGATTTTGCAAACTTAGTATTCACACTATTTCCTGTTAATTTTCTTAACTCATTTTTTACTGCTGTAATTGCAAATCTTATTTCCTGAAGTTAAGCTTTGAACTCAGCATTTTGAGCAATTATAGAAGTTGTGTGTTCTATAGTCTTAGCTCTCGTTGTCTTGATGGAATCAGACAGTTCTTTGTAATGCCTTTTCAAAGTCTCATTTTCCTTAAGTAATTTAGCCACTTTATGTTCCAATTCGATGTTTATTGTTTCAATCACATTTATGTCATGTTTAACCTTGGCTTCAGTACTTGTTACTTTCGAAAATTGACCATGTTGCCCTTCTTTTAAAGCTTGATTTTGATATTTAAGTTCAAGATTAACACAATGTGCTTCCATTCTTAAAAAATATTTTTGAAATTGGGCAACGGTCTTTTTGATACAAACATTTTCAGATTCGAGAGATTGATATGAGAGTTCAGTTATTTGGTTATCAATTAATTTAACAGGCAAAGGACATTTTTCATGACATTGTTTAACTTTCTGGTCAACCTCTCCTTCATTATTGAATTCAGGTTGCTCAGTATGTTGTTGTCTTGTAGCAAAGATATTGATTTTAGCAGTCGTTTGTACCTCAGCCAATAGCTCTTCATCATATATGGGTCTGATATCTGCATCATCAGCATGTGCATCATTCCCTGATCTGCTACTTGTATCATGCTCTTTTGATTTCGTCCCACGGCTTTCTGTGTCAACCAAACTAGCATCTAATACTTTACCCGTATCAACCTTTTCCTCTGTTGTCTGCATCTGTCTTTCATTCACCCTGTTGTCATGCTCTCGTTTATACTGTGCTCTTTCATCAATTGACTTCTTAACAAATTCCATGTGTTAGATCAATGTATCACGGAATTCTAGGATCTTGAGTTGAGTGTATTCTAGAAAGTACTTGCGTGTCATTATAACATATTCATCATTATCTCATGTACTTTAAAAGTAGCCATGGATCCAATCTCTTAAAATTCTTCATTGTCAAGTTGCTTTGCTAGTTGATCCACGTTTAGGAACATTGTGCCTGTGAAAGTCTCTAGATCTTGACCAAAGAGTGTCGTAAATGCGCGTTTGAATCCATACTCGGTTCGAGTTCCTTTTAAGTCATTGTTTGAAAGAAGCTTGAGGTGTGAATGAAGTCGTCGAAAAGATATCATGCAACTCTTTTTTGCATTGTATTGTATTTGTTGCATTTGTTGTTCATTCGAATTCGAACACGAAGATAATGCATCTTTCGTTTCCATTTTAACGTGAATTGTGAAGTGAAAATAATTTTGTAGGATCTTAAGCAGGTAAAGTGATTGTTGTTGTGGATTAAATTCAATTAACGTTCACGGGATTTTACAATTCTATGACTTAAACCAAAAAAAAGAATAATCTTTTACGGGATTTTACTAAATTAAGAAGAAACCGTGAAAGAAAATTTATTTTTGAAGAACTTGAGCTTTTGTTGACGATTGATGAGCTAAAAATGACGAACGGTGAACATACTTGCAACTAATAATTAACGGTTGATTAAAACAAAAACAAGGACCAACGGTGTAATGGAAATCCAAGTTAAATGCTTCACGGTTGTTAATTAAAGTCGTAGGGACTAACGGTGTAAAAACGATTCACTTTAAAGGGCTAACGACTGATTTATAAGTTTTAAGGACTAATAGTGAAAAACAAATTCAACTATGAGGGTTAATACACAACCAAAGGACGAATGATTAGTTGTTCTTGAAGTACAGGGGCTGATTTTGCCAATTTCAACTTGTAGTTAATTAAAACCAACGTGTTCCCTCTATTTCTTTATCTTCTTCATTTGAAATGATAAAATGATACACGAAACTAATTCCCTTCTCGCGGACTTGTATGATTATCGTCGTTGAAAACCAAATATACCACGATGATCGTTGAAAGACCGCGATCGTAATGGTATAGGTTACAAGACCCGCGAACGACCGAAGCACGAAACCGAAAAACCCAAAACTATTCGAAACGCCTCGAAACGAACTCGTATGAATTTGTATAAACCTCCTAGTTATTTGTATGGTATAAATCGCCCTAGTTCACATGTATAAATCGCCCACTTGTTAACGTATAACTCGCCCTATTTGATAATGTATAGTTCGCCTGTTACACAAAGACGTATACTTCGCCTAATCTTACCAATGGTATAGTTCGCCTAACCTTTGTTGTATACTTCGCCTAATCTTACCAATGGTATACTTTGCCTAACCTTTGCTATATACTTCGCCTAAATCAAACAAAAACGTACGTCTTGTCTTTTAGGCAAAACACAAATCGTCCTTGAGTCCTTTCTTTTGTCTTCAAACGTTGGACCACAAGATAATAAGCAACCCAGAAAAATAAGCTTGAATAAGCTCGTTTACCACAATAAGCAATACCAAATAAGCTCGAAAACAACTTAACAGTAAGCTACATATGGAGGTTTTGAAATGATATAGCTTTTAGTTTGAAAATAAGCTAAAAATTACCTAAAACTAAATAAAGAGCCCGTGACTTGTAAGCACTAAATAAGCTAAAATAAGCTGAGATGAATGCAAATAAGCCATGAATAAGTGAGAACAAAAAGATGACAACTTCTTAATTGTTTTTTTTCTAGACGAAAAAGATGACGGTTTGTGAGAAAAAAATAAGCAAGAACAAAGAGAGATTTTATAACTTAAAAAACGTTGAGAGAAAGGAAAAAAATTAGCCCAAATGGAAGATACGGTCTTTCTAAGCCCAAGATGAATTGAAATAAGAATAAGAAACTGATTAATATAGAGACTACACACGATACAACGCTATTGTGACTAGTCTAAAATCTTTAGATCCGGACTATTCTAGCAAGAATCATGTTAGAAAGTTTCTTCGTGCTCTTCCATCAAAATGGAGAGCCAAGGTGACGGCCATTAAAGAAGCTAAAGATTTGGCCACTCTTCCTCTTGACGGGTTAATTGGAAATCTCAAAGTTTATGAAATGGTCTTGGATAATGATGGCATAGGATCTAAGACCACCAAAGAAAAGGTGAAATCATTAGCTCTTGAAGCTAAAGTCACTAGGGGACAAACTAGTGATGATAGTGATTGTAAAGATGGAAGTGATGAAGACATAGATGAAGAAGAAGAAGAAGCCGAAGCTTTTAATTTATTGGCTAGGAACTTCCGCAAGGGTAATCGGTTCGGACGCGGTAATTGATTTGGTAATGGCGGAAATCTGTTCGGTAAAGGCCGCGGTAATAGCTTTGAAGACAAAGGCGGTGAAAGCTCAAAGAAAAAGGGAGCATGCTACAATTGCGGAATAGAAGGACACTTTGCTAGTCCATGATTAGTAGTCGGGCTTCCTTGTTCGGCTCAATATTTTAAGGCTAACATAGCGACTTCACACGATTCAACGCTATTGTGACTAGTCTAAAATCTTTAGATCCGGACTATTCTAGCAATAGAATCATGTTAGAAAGTTTCTTCCGTTGCCTCTCCATTAAAATGGAGTAGCCAACGTGACGGCCAATGTGAAGAAGCAAAAATTTAGCCACTCTTACTCTTAAACGCGGGCCTAATTGGAAATCTCAAAGTTTATGAAATGGTCTTGGATAATGATGGCATAGGATCTAAGACCACCAAAGAAAAGGTGAAATCATTAGCTCTTGAAGCTAAAGTCACTAGGGGACAAACTAGTGATGATAGTGGTTGTAAAGATGGAAGTGATAAAGACATAGATGAAGAAGAAGAAGCCCTTCTTCTTCTTCGCAATGCCCTCCACCGAAAACTCAAATTGACCCTCGCTCACATACTAAAACCCAGCATTCAACATCTCTAAGTAAGAATACTCGATTTATCATTTCGATACTAGTTTTTTTTGGCATTTTGTTGCTATTGTAAAAAAAGTAAAAAATAGGCCCCCCGTCAATCTAATTGTCCATTTACCCGCACTATCACCATGTAAAGATAGACCCTAGACATAGAAGGTATGAGTAAAAAGATCTACTGCAATCATCAGTGATATTCTTATATGTCAAGTGAAAAAACTTCTAAGAGTACGACAAATTACCTCCCTACATCTTACGAAAAAAATGACATCACATTTTTAGCCGAAGCTATTAATTAAAGGCAAACAAATCAGACTACACACGAATCAACGCTATTGTGACCTAGACCAAAAACTTTAGATCCGGACTTATTCCTAGCCGAAGCATTATAATTTAATGCTAGGAACTTCCAGCAAGTGTAATCGTTTCAGACTCGGTAAATTGTATTTGGTAATGGTGGAAATCTGTTCGATAAAGGCCTGACGGTAGAATAGCTTTGAAGACAAGCGGTGAAAGCTCAAATGAAAAGGGAGCATGGCAACAATTGCGGAATAGAAGGCACTTTGCTAGTGATGTAGAAGAGCCAAAGGAAACAAGGCATTTGTTTGTAGGAGCATGGAGCGATAGTGAAGAGGGCGATGAACATAAAAACGACCCAACATGTCTCATGGCGATCGACTCTCAAGAGGTAGTATCCAAACCATCTAGTTCTAATATCGATTTAAACATTATTGATTTGCAAAAGGAGAATGAGAAACTCTTAAAGTTTAACAAGGATTTTACTAAAACTTTTAAATGAAAAACGTGCTCTCGAAGATAAAAATTCAAAACTTTCAAGTAAAATCAATGATCTTGAAATTAAAGTAAAGAAACTTGTTAATAAAGAGGTGGTTGAACCTTGTCTAAAGTGTGTTGAACTCACACAAGAGGTTGACTCTCTAACAAGCAATGTTTCCAAGCTCCAAAATGAAGCATTGAATTTTTCAAAATTCAAATCAAGTAGCATTGCTTTAGACGATATGCTAAGTCGTCAAAAATTATCTCAAGATAAGGAAGGTCTTGTATTTTCAAAAAAAATGATAAAACCACTTCCGCAAGTCCAAACAAACCAATAGTGTTTGTAAAACAAAGTCAAAAAGAAGTTATGTCAACTAGCTTTGTTAAACCCGTTGTCCCTCAAACTCATTTTGCAAACACTCGAGGTTCCCAAGCACCCATTAGAAGAGTGGAAACAACACACCAAGGACATCACACGGTCTCTCACAATGGACTTGGATACACATGACCTAGAGTTGACTCTAGACCTCTTTTACCCACACCACTTATGAGACCTTCAAACTCATATGCTCGAAGACCTTCTTTTCAAAATAACCATTCCTCAAGAAGAAGAAATTTTTACAACAACCAAAGGTCTTCATATCACCAACCTAGCACCTTCCAAAAGAGAGAAAACTCCTACCCAAATCAAAGGCTAAAAACACCTTGGAGCATTGGACCAAACTTTCAAAGCCCATGATTTTCAAAAGAATCCTTGGTACTCGTGTTAGCCTTAAAATATGTTGACTAATACGGAATTACAATAGATATAACAAGGCGTGGCATGTAGGGACTAATAATGGCAAGTTAGGATAGTATCATGTCACTTAGCCTATAAATACCCCTCTTATACTTCTATATGAGGGTGAGGATTCACAATGTAACCATCTTATAAGTGTGTGTTTCCCTTTCTCTCTCTAGAAACACACACTCTTCCCTTTCTCTCTCTACAATCTTATAATATGGCCTTCTTTTTCTTTAATCCTCCTCGATCAATATAACTAAGCCTTTTACAAGCTAAGCAATATCTTTTCAAGTGGGATCAATAGCATCAGAGCTAACTAGGGGCGTTTTGTGTTTGATGTTAGCAAAATCTTGCAAAAAGTGTGTTATTTTTGAAAAAACAAGTGGCACAAATTTTGATGTTAAAAATGTTAAAGTTTGTATTTTTATGTTAGATATAGCTTAGACAGTTAGTTTTGCAAAAAAAAATTAGGAAAATTGTAGTTTTTAGGGTTTTTTGATGTTTGGTTCGTTTTTGGTTTTTTCGCCCATCTAGATGTTTGATCAGTTCTATTAGATGTTTGATCAAAGAGCTGGTTTAGATGTTTGACATATTAGCTGTTTGACACATTAGATGTTTGATCAAAAAGCAGGTTTAGATGTTTGACATATTTAGTTGTTTGACCAAAGAGCAAAAGCAGATGTTTGACAAAGTTCATGCAGCTATTTGACAACATTCATCCAGATGTTTGACAATATTCAACCAGATGTTTGACAACATTCAACCAGATGTTTGACAACATTCAACCAGATGTTTAACAATGTTCATCCAGATGTTTGAAAAAGTTCATCCAGCTATTTGACAACATTCAACCAGATGTTTGACATCATTCAACCAGATGTTTGACAACATTCAACCATATGTTTGAAAACATTCAACCAGATGTTTGACAACATTCAACAAGAGGTTTGATCCATTCATCCAGCAAGTTGATGCTCATATCACGTGGTTTGACCATTTACCTTTAAAGGTCAAATTCTTTTACACCGCTAGTCTTTATTCCACGATTATACTTTAATGACAACGTTATCTATACAATGTTCATCCGTTAATGACAATTCATTACAACATTGTCTTAGTTTAACAACATTCAATCAAAACACCAAAGCAAACACAACACTTAATGCTAAAACGATCCTATATACAAGATTCACTAAAACGACAAAACGACTAAAGATTCAAATTAAAGTGACAAGTGATCACGGAGTTGATTTGGTATCCCTTATTTGAGATTGAAGTAGGTTTCACGAAGGCGTCTACTTATTTCATCATCGGGACTTCCTTCTACTTTTTACCCTTTTTCTTTAAACCCAATCTATTGATTGATGACTTGCTTGAACTTATACAACTTATGATTGAGACTTGGATTATCTAGTTTCCAATAGTCGGGGTAGTTGGTTGAAGACCTGGTTAACTATCACTTAAAGGAGTTACGTTGTAGTACTCAGTGTCACACGCAAATGTCGATGTGGATAATTTCAAGAGGTGTTGTACTTCTTATACTTTTGATGTTGGGTATAGGGTACTTAGAGGTTTGCTTCTACATCGTTCTTCAATCAACAACAGTGCAAGCTTAAGTAACAAATTTGGGGGATTTTACTTCAGTTTCAAGTCTGGTATATTGGGTTTACTTCACCAAGTGGTCACAACAAATAGCCGATAGAATACGAGGTTGGTAAGTTAGCCAGATAGTTTAAAAGGTTGAGATGTGATCAACAAGTCTCACAGGATATTTGAAGCTACAGAACGTCAATGGTACTTCACCGTCTAAGCAAAATCTTTCAAAGTTCTTCAGTGTCATTCATAACTTTTCAAGATGTTTGCTTAAGACAAGAACTTATCGAGTATATGGGCGTACACGTCAATGATGCTTCCGAAAGTTCGAAACCATCATGGGGGAAAAGTGTACTTTTATGTTATTAGGTCAACTTCCAGGGGGAAGTAGTGTATTCTACTTCACTTAATATGGTTAAGGTGAAGTATTCTGCAAACATGAGAATAATTATTGTTGATTTCGTGCATGTACCCCCGAACGGATAATCACCAAGACCAAATGACAAGTAGCAACAGTATTTGGTGTGGTTTACTTCATTTTCTACAAGATTCCATTGTGCATGTTAATGACAAAGTTAAAAGATTGTTCAAGCTACATCAAAGTTTCAGTTGCTGCTTAAGATACAGATGTTGGTTTGGGGGAAAGCTAATTCAAAAACTTCGCCAAAAAGGAGTCTATGAAGAAAGCTTTTCAATACATGCTGCATGGATTGGGGGAAGTTAATCCAACTCATGCATACTACAATGGTTCCTAAGCAAGTCAAGACTAGAAGAACTCAGAAGACATCTTCAGCATTGGAAGCACTTTGAAAGACTTTATTTTTGTTGTATTTATACTTATTAGGAACATTGTACGTAATTTCGTATGTCTACATATTGGGGGAGGATTGTTAGCCTTAAAATATGTCGACTAATACGAAATTACAGTAGATATAATAAGGCATGACATGTAGGGACTAATAATGACAAGTTAGGATAGTATCATGTCACTTAGCCTATAAATATACCCCTCTTATACTTCCATAAGAGGGTGAGGATTCACAATGTAACCATCTCATAAGTGTGTGTTTCCCTTTCTCTCTCATACACTCTTCCATTTCTCTCTCTAAAATCTAATAATATGGCTTTTTTTCTCTTTAATCCTCCCCGACCTCCAAATCGTGTTTAGTTAGTGAATATTATATGTAAACACCGCGTTCTCAAGGTACAACCTACATAAACTATGTGTTTTACTAAAAGACCCAAGAATGGTTAACTTGGGCACCATATTTGCTAACCATAACGGACCCATAAAACAATGGGTACCACGACCGTGAATTCATATTTGCTTGTAGGTGTGTCTTAAATGCGATATACTAACGGACGCTTGAATTATAGATAGTGGTTACACTAAGCACATGACCGAGAATAGAAAATTATTTACTTCGTACAAGGCGTATGATGGTGGACATGTCATATTTAGGAGCAACCTAAAAGGCAAGGTCATTGGTGGAGGTAATATTACTCATGACTCCATTACAATTACCAATGTTGAGCATGTTAGTTGTCTAGCATTTAACTTGATTAGCGTAGGTCAATTATGTGATGATGATTGTGTAGTTAGCTTTACTAAACTAGATTGTGATATTAGTAAAAATGGAAAATTGCTAGGTAAATGACATAGGATAAATGGTTTATATACGTGCAAATTGGGAGATAACTCCAAACAACACATTTTTCTTGCATCTGTGGTGGATAACTCAATGCTTTGGCATAGGAGGTTAAGTCACGCCAATACGAGGTAAGTTTAAAACATAGCTTACAACGAGCTAGTAAGGAACCTACCAAAGTTAAGCTTTGAAAGATACTTTTGTGATACATGTGGTTTAGGGAGTCAAGGTAATGCAAATAATAGGACTAGAAAAGAAGTGTCAACCACTAGGGTTTTAGAGTTGTTACACCTAGATTTGATTGGTCCATCTCTCATTCAAAGTTATGAAGGCAACTTCTATACTTTGATAATTATTGATGATCACTCAAACTATACTTGGGTTGTGTTTGTAGAGTCTAAGGATGATGTCTTAGAAAAGTTTAAAATATTGTGTAAAAAGCCTAAAAACCTACATGATTGTTCTATTGTTTCAATCGTAACAAATCATAGTAGTGAATTTGATAAATTGCAATTTGGGAGCTTTTGTGAACAACATGGAATGTCTTATAACTTATTGGGCCCGTTCACTTCTCAATCGATTGAGATTGTTGAAAGAACACATCGCAAGTTAAGAAATATGAGTCGTGATAGGTTAGCCAAGCAATCCATTCCACAAAAGTTTAGAGTCATGCATTAGATATGGCAACTTACATATTTAATATGGTTTATTTAAAAAATTCATTAACAAAACACCCTACGAAATCCTTAGAAATAAGAAGCCGTTATTAAAGTACTTTAGGGTATTTGGTTGTAAAGTATTTATACTTAACACTAAAGTACATCTCACCAAGTTCGACCCAAAGTCGTACGAAGGTGTGTTTTTAGGATACTCTCAAACTAGTAAAGCATACATAGTGCTTAACAAGGAAATAATGAGGATCGAGGAATCTCTTAATGTTACCTTTGATGAGAGCTTGCCCGAGCCCAAGTCATCTTCTTCGGTAGAAGATGATAGGATTGATGAACCCATAGTTCAAGATCTCAATGGGCCACTGTCATTACAAGTTAATGTTTCAGATGAAGGATATCCTAAGAGGCTAAAAGAAGCTAGAGGTCACCCAATAGAACAAGTGATTGGTGAATTAAATGAAAGGACACTCAGGTCTAAGACTAAACAAGCTTAGGATTTTTGCATGACATTTCCCAAAGTCCAAATTGCACGAGTCTAGTTGAGGCTGTTCATGGTTGACATGCACCATAGAATATTAATTTGAGAGTGTGAGGGGTCAAAAATAAGAATAGAAGTCTAGAGGTTGCTTGCATACCCTTATTTGAGATAATTGTGCTCTTAGAGCTTATGTGCGTATGTGCTATGTGCTAGGACTTATGTGAAAGGCATGGAAGTTAAGCAACACTGTTGTTTTAACGAGATAAAGGATAGATGTTAATACATTATTCAACCGATGATTGATATATCTCTAAGTCTACATGTCAAACTTATGTGCTATGAACAAGAAATTTAATCTACATCTTGTCAATATTATAGTAATCATCGCCTCACATATTTAAATATGTGAAATTGACTTATTCACAACATTGCATGCTCTATTTCCCATGATAGACATGAAAGATTAAATAGACAAACTCACTTTGGATCGCAACTTACCCTTGTGTTGAAAATATTGCATTTGTGTCAGCTTGTTCATTTTATATGTTGATTGCATGCTATGTGTAGTAGGATAGAAAAGAAAAGAAAAGAACTTTATGCAAACATATAAACTAGTCACATAGTTAAAGAGAATTCTTTTGAAATAGAATTAGGTATGGTATTGCATAACATACTAAAATACACAAAGAATAAACATGATAATATAGTCCTCTCATCTGAGAAACAATGAAATTAATTCACCATACACTATGGTAGTTAATAATATCAATGTTGACACACCACATCGATCATAATTCCAAGATATTATACCTAGCAACTCTTTGCTATAGTATAGTGGATTATGTGTCCAATATGTGTAAGATATTCAAGAAGGATAAAATACACATCAAAGTAGGTTTGATAACTTGGACCACTCATCCGAGATCCTAGTATTTTCCTTGAAACGCAATGAAATAAAGATTATCATTTCTGAAAATCAAAATGGTGAAATTATAGGATCTCTAACACAACCAACTCAAAGAAGTGAGCCTCAGTAGACAAAAACGATAGTGCATGCATGCATAATAGTAGGAACTAGCTTGTGTAACTTAATCATCCAATTTCAATTAAAACACAATATACTCAAACCAAGCCACTAGATTTAACAAATCATCATTAAACTCTCAACCAAAACTTTCAAATCACCAAGGCATAATGTTCTTCCAAACATCCTCTAATTTCCTTCACACAATCATTCCTACCACAATCTTGAAAAATCAAGGTACATTGCTAAAGCTTTATGTTAGCTTACACTGATTCCCTAACCTCTCACAAATCCATACCTAACTCATTAATCCCTTGATTATAAAAGCAACTTGCATTAGCTCATGAAACACATCACATACACCCATAAAAATTTCAGCATAATATAAAATTTGAGCAAGTAAAATGAGCAATTTTAAAGATTCATCATTTCATAACAACATTAGGAGAAGAATGATGTCTCCCGAATTGAAGGATTATTACAATTGGGAAGAAATTAAAAGTTGTAACGTAGATATTTGCCGAGCCTTTATTAAGTTGTGTGTTGTTGAAGACCCATATGGGAAAAGATAATTTGTGAGCCTGAAGAACCTTTTTGTAACACTTATGTTGATGAATGTGTGTTTTGTGAAGTGCAACACATGAAAGAAGAGAATGTGTATGCTCTTCGCAAATAAATTCAAGAGATACATGCATCCATTAACAACGATCTTAAAGTGCTAACCACGATTGTTGAGGACATTGCTAGGGTCTTTCTTCAAGACAATAATTAAGAATGAATTGAGAAAGACAATGAACCTAACAAATTTTCTTTTGGAAGAACTTAAGCCTTGCAAGAATAAAAGTAGTATAGGCTTTCTAAATTGCCTTGTATAACTTATAGCTAGAAAATGTAGAATGTATGTTGTTTGTTGCATGTTTTATGTAAAATAAAATGCTTGAATGCTCTCTTGATTATTATTGCTTAGTTATAACACATATTTTAAAGCAACATAATGGGATGGCATTATAACATAATTGTCCAAGCATCCTTAACAAAAAGTAATTGGAATCATGAATAATTATACATATAAAATGTCAAAATATGTGTATGAATATATGCAACAATTTACAAAGTCACAATAATCTATATTTGTACTCTTCCATGCTTCTAAGTTTCCAAATGGTAAGCTAACCCATGTTATACTTGAACATGTGTATATGTTTGTTGCTTGTGTTGTTTTGTGTTTACTTGTTGCTAGTTGTATCCAAGAACACCTCGAAGGTTATGCTCTTGACACATGGATCTCTGCCTTTGAACAAGGGGGAGCAACGATCTAGGGGGAGAACGTGCATTGATATCCACTTTCTATCTCTACCAAGATATCAACCTTCCAATGAAAGCCCAAGATCCCGCCTTTTTGATTTAACAAAAGGGGGATAAGGAAAGCAAAGAGCAAGATGCTCATGGATCGAGGGAGAAAGCTAGTATAGCTATCAATTATGAAAGCAAAGAGTTATAGCATACATGGGAGTAGAAAAGCTATGTAAGACTCGTAAGGTGAAGACAATGTTCAAGCTTCACCAAATTACAAGACCAAGATCAAGACGCAAACTACATCAACGACAGTCTTCATCTTTCCTACGTTTGTAATTTTATTTGCTTTCCGAAATTTTATTTGTCGTCATCAAAAAGGGGGAGATTGTTGGTGAAACATTGAATAGGATCTCCTTTATGTTTTAAAGATGAAAAATAAATGTTCGCAAAACATAAAATAACAAACGGTAGCCAAATCTATAAAAATGGATTTTGTGAAACTAGCGAGCTGGGCACGTGTCAGCGCGCCACTCGCGGTATCAGTTTTTACGGATTTAGTTTTGTCGGCTTTCCTCTTACTTGTGAAAAGTTCAATAAAGGTATGTACATGATATTTGAGCATTTGGAAACACTCCAAATGAGGTTTAGACTTAGAGAGGAGCAAAATAATCCATCAAATTTTCAACAGATCACGCAACTTAAATTCTTATTTTAAACAAACAGCCTCTAGCCAAGGCCGAAACTTCTTTCTAAACCTAGTATGAACATACTTTCAACATACCATCAAACGAAAGTATTCATTTGACCTTAATCTGGATTTACGTTGTTCCTAATCACGTAACGGGTTTTTACCTCCCTTATTGGTCCAAACTAAGTCAAATGACACTTTGCGTAAATGGCATCTTTTCCCGTTATGGGATATGCTTTACTTTAGGCGGCAAAACACTTACTTGTTTTCCATCAAGATGATAAGAGAACACATACATTGTTGATTACGTATAGATTATAAAAAAAAAAAATATTAAACTAAAGTCCTAAGTGACTAATTGAGTTTATATATTTGGAGTTAATCATACTTTGAGTTTTTCTTACCTCCTTACCTATAAATGATATACAAACTCACATATGTATTCCTCACATAACCTTCCACACATACAAGATGTGTTACAATATCACACACTTCTCTATACAACACTTCCATACCATACGTCCTATAACACAACCCTCTAATCATTTGTTTACCCTTCTTACCCAACAAATGATTATATCCTCCATACACTCTAAACACTCTTTTCTCAAACCATCTCCTATAATCACATATCCACACTCCTTTTCTGCTCTTTATGGCAATGTGAATATAAAACCCAAGATAATCCTGTATTATTCACTACTAAATCACCATCATCTTCATACATCTTCTTCTTAAGCCTTCACAAGATCAAACCTTCCTCACTTAAACATTCTCCATCTGATCCTCACATGGGACAACTCAAATTCTATAACACCATTATACCTTGTGTACTTTTTGTCCCCTAACATTCAAATATAGGCTCCTCCACATCACATCAAAACATTCTCCGCCACATATCTTCTATTCATCATCTTCCTCACAAACCAATTTTAGATTCACACACGCACACACACTCTTTTTCCTCTTAACCCTTGATCATACCACTTCATCAATCCAGCTTACCTCACTCTCTTCTCCTCCTTTTGATTGAAATTCAAATAACAAACAAACACACTTCTCTATCTACCATTGATCACGCCACTTTACCTATCCAACTTACCTCTTTACCATCTAATCTCTACCCTTGATTTTGAATATGATCAAGAGGCTCCCTTCCATCACATCAACATCACCTCATGCCAACTCACACACAACTCATCCTTATCTCTTCCTCTAATTCATACATGTGCCTTAAACCATTTGAAATTCAAATTTCAAATCTCCTCCCATAACATCCACCCTTTTTCTCCAAGTTAAGAATATTCTTGGAATATTCCCTTGTACCCTAACTAGCTTCTTAAACCTTGGTTAGATCCTAATTAAGCTAGCTACATTAGAGGAATACCCAAAATACCCTTATCCGATAGTTTTTCTCTCTTTTCGATATTGGACAAACAAAAGTCTTTTAAATACTTCACAAACGCTTTTATCAAATGGATATTTGAGTTGGTTGACCTTGAGTATAAGAATGATTGAAAGTTCATAGCATGAAGTACAATTAGGGGTTTAACAAGTGCGGGTTTTTAAAACGTCAAAGTCCAAAGAAAACAATGTCGGGAATGTGGCATCGCGCTAACGCGTGGGCATCGCGCGAGACACGAATTGTTTTCCTACTTTTGGGACTCCTGGCCTATAAATACCTACCCTTATCCTTTGTATTCCTCACCTCTTACAAACATTATTTCCACTCTTTTCTCTTCTCTATTAATACAAATAATGTCTAAAAACGTTATTTATATTTTTCGACCTCTCAATGTTTTGATAATAACAAAATGTGAAAACGTTTACGTTAAAATTAAACGTTTATAAATTACTAATCATAAAATTCTATTTCTAAGATTAATCACTTAAGGTATGGATAAACAAATCATTAAACATGATTAGTGATCAAGAAAATATTTTCCTTAAACCTTACATTTCTACAAATGTGTTTTTATAAAAATATAAAAACAAAATATTTATTCACTAAAAGAAATGTTTTATTAAAAACATAAAATTTGAAATTTAAATTTTCCCCCCAAAATAGAAGGTTCTATAACAGATACAACATTCACCACAAAAGGACAAAAGGGAGCGGAGTCTAGTGGCGGTCCCCTTTTAGGCCTGGCGGCCCCCTTATATATAAGGGACCGCCACCAGCAACGGTTATTTTTTTGTCCTTATAAATATTGGGCCACCCCATCTGAAAAACATAACCTCTTGCCACGAATTTTTTCAGATCTGTTATTCTCTCTTCTTCCTTTCTTTCTAAAACACATATCTTGATCACTAACATATCTTGATCTTGTTTTCAAGTGATTAATTCTTTCTTCCTCCCTTCTTCTTTTTCTTCCTCTAATCAAGTGCAAGAAAAGAACAATCGTATTCTTCTATATACGAATTGTTATCAATTCATCTCTTTTCCTCCTCAAGATCACAAATCTTCATTATATAATATTTAGTGTTGTTGTGTAAAATTGGATTTGTTGTTAGATCCAAGTGGTGTAAATAGTGTATTGTGTGACTTGGATTGTGTGTCAATCCAAGGGCAAGATATATCTTGTAGTGTTAAAGACATTGAGTCTTAGATTGGTTCTATCTAAGATTAGGACTCGGCGTCTAGCTTAGTATCAAAAAAAGAAAGTAAGCGACGTGTAAAACGGTTTTCTCCGCCTAAAGGTAGCTTATTGACATAGTGTAAAACTCGAGTGGAGTTCTCGAGTGAGTAGGACGAAAGGTATTTCTGCCGAACCACTATTAACATATTTAGTTGTGATTCATATTGTTAGATTGATTGACGATATAACTCTAATCAAAAATTTTCTAATGCACGAAGTTTTTTAAAATGGAAAAATTAACCAGAAAATTATCTTGTAAACTATTCACCCCCCTTCTAGTTTCCACAATTGGTATCAGGAGCCAAGGTCACTCAAGATTTTTAAAATATACTGTATTTTAAAGCTTGGATCGATCTATGGATTCCGACAAATATCTAGAAGGGCAATCTATGCAAAGACCACCACTTTTTGAAAGCGATAGTTTTATTTATTGGAAAAATAGATTCGAGACATATGTTAAATCAAAAGATCTAGATCTTTGGCATGTTATTACTAACGGTGATTTTCAACCCATTATTCAAAATCCGGAAACCAAACTTGATGAGGTTGTCCCTTTTGAAAAACAAAGTGATGAACTTAAAAGAAGGCTTGCGAAAAATAATGAAGCCAAAATGGTTATTTACAATGCTTTGCCAAGAAAAGAATATGAAAGAATTTTTATGTGTAATACGGCAAAAGATATTTGGAAAACTTTGTTAATCACCCATCAAGGTAATAATCAAGTCAAAGATAATAAGATCGACCTTTTGGTTCAACAATATGAACAATTCGTCATTTCTGAAGACGAATCTATAGATAGTGCTTTTGCTAGATTTAATACTATTATTACTAGTCTTAAAGCTCTTGATGAAGGTTATTCTAGTAAGAACTACGTAAGGAAGTTTCTTAGAGCTCTACATCCTAAATGGAGAGCAAAGGTCACGGCAATTGAAGAGTCGAAAGACTTAACGTCACTATCTCTTGATGAACTCATTGGGAACCTAAAAGTTCACGAAATGATCATCAAGAAAGATTCCGAAATAGTCAAAGCAAAAGTTGAAAGGAAATCCCTTGCTTTAAAGGCTAAGAAAGAATCTAGTGATGAAGAGTGTTCGACTTCCGGGAGTGAAGACGAAGAATATGCCATGGCGGTAAGAGACTTCAAGAAGTTCTTTAAAAGAAGAGGTAGATTCGTGAGAGAACCTCAGAATGACTAAAAGACGTTCCTAAGAAGCCGTGAAGATAAGAACGGTAAAGGTGTAGAAAATGCTTTAGATGTGGCGACCCGAATCATCTTATTGGATAATTTCCAAAGCCACCGAGAGACAAGAACCAAAGAGCATTTGTTGGAGGTTCTTGGAGCGATAGCAGTGAAGAAGATGATAAGAAGGTCAATAACGAAGCATGTCTAGTAGCTCAAACACCAAATGAGGTATGTTCCGAATCCTCTTACTTTAGTGATGAAAATTCATTAATAGATGATTTAGCTCTAGATAATGAATATGATAAACTATGCAAAATGAGCTTAAAGATAATCACTAAAAATAAAAGATTGAAGGCCACTGGAAGTAGCTTAGAAAAGGAAATTAAAGAGTTAAAAGATAAATTGTCCATACTCAAGAAAAACAAAGGAGTTGATCTCGAATGCACAATTTTCCAATCTTTTAAAATTGAGAATGAAAAACTCAAAGAAGAACCCATTAGATTAAATAGATTTGAAAAGAGTACACATTGCTTAAATGAAATGTTAAGTAATCAAAAACCCTCTAGTGATAAATTAGGTTTAGGGTTTAATTCATTTGAAGCATCATCTAGTGTAACTAAGGAAATAAAATTTGTAAAAGCTCAGAAAAAGACGTCCTCTGATGGAGGTCCCATAAATATGGGCGGCCCCTAAAGTGAACAGGCGGCCCCCAAAATAATTATAGGACCGCCACCAGCTACGCCTGGATCTGAGAAAAGTGTGTCTTTTCAAATATCTATTTTGGGTCCTAGACCAAAACATATAATTGTAAACAAAGTCAAAGTTCCCGTTGCTAGTGATAATGTAGTTAAACAATTTTACAAACCATTGTCAAAACCCGAAGTTGGATTTTCAAAACCAAACTTTAGATCAAAAACTTCACATCCTAGAAGAGTCAATACAAATTATCCTCGTGCTAAAACACCGCAACCATAAAGGAATGTTGGTCGACAAAACCAACCTCATGGCTTTCCCGTAACTTGGAACAACTTTCCTCGTCAAAGTTATATGCCATGGGAAATGTGTCTTCCATTTCCACATCCCAACCAATTGCATCAAATGCAAGGGATGTTTAGCACTAACAACTTTGGACCCATGAGATATTGGGGACCAAATGTTTGAGTTATTGTCTTATATAAATAGATATGCCTTGGAATCGACTTGGAACCCGAATGGTTTAATGATAGTGGATGCTCTAAACATCTGAACGGGTAACCAAAGCTCTTCTCACTTACAAGGCATACACATGGAGGTAGTCATTTTTGGTAGTAATCTTCGCGGTAAGATTATTGGCAAAGGTACGATTTCTAATGACTCTCTCAAAATAGATAATGTAGAACATGTTGATAACTTAGAATTTAAATGTTATAAGTATAGGATAATAATATGTAATACTAAGTTTAGGAGTAACACTTTCTTCTGAACATGATAGTGAAATTACTAAGGACGGTAAAGTCATAGGTAGAGGTGTTAGGAAGAAAGGCTTATATGTGATGAAGTAAGGAAATAAGCATAAAGACAAAATTTGTCTTGCAACGATTGATGAAAATTCCACTCTGTGGCATAGGAGATTAGGTCACGCTAATATGCGTCTCATTCAATCGTTAGCATCTAAGGAACTAGTTAGAAACCTACCTAAGTTTAAGTTTAATCAACATTTTTGTAATG
Organism: Tanacetum coccineum; assembly: GCA_026074375.1. Lineage (NCBI taxonomy): Eukaryota > Viridiplantae > Streptophyta > Magnoliopsida > Asterales > Asteraceae > Tanacetum > Tanacetum coccineum. Next base: position 5,167 of record BQNB010020953.1, on the reverse strand, counting down.
CTTGCAAAATGGGAAAACAAGCTCACGCTAGTCATAAAGCTAAGAATATAGTCTCAATGAGTAGTGTTAGACAACTCTCCTTATGGTCTCTTCGGTCCATCCCACCGTACGGAGTTACGAAGGAAACTGTTACACCTTAGTCATAGTAGATGACTACTCTAGGTATAACTTGACTGATTCATTAAGGTTAAAACCGATAAGCTTATTGGACCAATTTAAAATATTTAGTAGGAAAATCCAAAACCAACTAAGTTGTTCTATAGTGTCAATAAGAACCAACCACAGTAGAGAATTTGATAATGAGGTGCAATTTGGAGAGTTTTGTAATGCCAACGCTATTACACATAACTTCTTTGCTCCACGCCATATCCTCATCAAATGGGGTGGTCGAAAGGAAAAATAGGACACTTCAAGAAATGAGTAGGACTATGTTGAATGAGCAATCATTACCACAAAAGTTTTGGTGTAATGCCGTAGATACTTCAACATATATTCTCAACCGAATTCTCATTAGAGCCATTCTAGGAAAAACACCTTATGAACTATTGAGAGTTAGAAAACCTACTCTTGGCTATTTTAAAATGTTTAGAAGCAAGTGCTTCATATTAAACACCAAAGACTACCTTACCAAGTTTGACCCAAAGTCATACGAAGGTGTCTTTTTAGGTTACTCCCAAAATAGTAAAGTCTACATCATCCTTAATAAACACACTAGGAAAATCGAAGCATCACTCAACGTGACTTTTGATGAAACACCTCCACCCTCTATGACATCACCCTTGGTGGATGATGACTTAGATGAAGAAGAAGCTATTAGGCCAACCGAAAAGAAAAACCTAGAAAATGTTGTTGAGGATGAAACACTAGAAATTAACGAAATAGTCAATATTAAGGAATCTAGGAACCATCCTTTAGAAAATGTCATAGGAAATCTTAACCAAAGAGCCCTTAGGTCACAAGCTCAAAACCAAAGTAACTTCTTTTGTTTTATATCAACTATAAAACCTAAGAATGTGAATGAGGCTTTAGGTGATGAAAGTTGGATAGTCGCTATGCAAGAAGAATTAAATCAATTCATTGCTAACGACATTTAGGAGTTAGTTCCACAACCTAAGAATATGACAATCATAGGAACTAAGTGGGTGTTTAGAAATAAATTAGACGAGAACGGTGTTGTTTCTCAAAATAAGGATAGGTTAGTTGCTCAAGGTTACAACCAACAAGAGGGCATCGATTATGATGAAACTTATGCCCCAGTTGCTAGACTTGAGTCTATTAGAATATTATTAGCCTATGCTTGTGCCTTAGATTTTAAACTATTCCAAATGGATGTAAAAAGTGCATTCCTGAACGGTTTTATCAATGAGGAGGTATACGTGGCACAACCTCCTGGATTCATTGATTTTAAAAAACCAGATCATGTTTATAAATTGAAGCAAGCTTTGTATGGTCTTAAACAAGCACCCAAAGCTTGGTATGATAGATTAAAAGCTTTCCTTATTAAATGTGAATATAAAATAAGAATGGTAGATAACACTGTTTTTACTAAGAAGAAAAGTTCAAATCTCATCATTGTTCAAATATATGTCGATGACATTATATTCAGATCAATTTATCAAGACATGTGTGATGAATTTGTCAAAATCATGCATGACGAGTTCGAGATGAGCATGATGGGTGAATTTAACTTCTTCCTTGGATTACAAATAAAACAAATAGAAGATGTTATCTTCTTTAATCAATCTAAGTATATTAAAGAAATGCTTAAGAAATTTGGTCTAGAAGATTCTAAACTAATGAAAACCCACATGTCCTCCGATACTAAACTCATGAAAGATGAAGAGTGTGAGTCGGTAGATAGTACCAAGTATCGAGGCATGATAGGTAGTTTATTATACCTAACAGCAAGTATGCCTGATATCATGTTTAGTGTATGTCTCTGTGCCCGCTTCCAAGAGGCTCTCAAAACCTTTCACCTTGAAGCGGTTAAGCGTATCTTCCGATACATTAAAGGCACTATGCACTAGGCTTTATAGGTATCTAAGGGGGGACGCATAGAAACCCTAGATATGACGATCTGATCATGCTGGCGAGATTTGTGGTTCGTAAGGAGCACTGGGCGCTATTCGTACGTTCGTGGGATGTTGTTTGACATCTTGGTTTTTGAAGAAACAAACCGCTCTTACTATATCTACTACCGAAGCCGAATACGTAAACGCCGAAAAGGCATGTCAATAAGCACTATGGATGAAACATGCTCTCATCGACTACCACGTACGAATCGATGATGTTCCCATCATGTGCGATAACAAAGGTATGATTGACCTTAGCAAAAAACCGATGCAACATTCTCGTACCAAACACATCGAAATTCATCACCACTTTCTTTGTGATAATGTTCAGAAAGGACATATCTCAATCAAAAAAGTGCCATCCGTCGACAATATTGCTGAATTTCTCACTAAACCCCTTAAACGTGAATCGTTTAACTATCTACGACTTGGCTTAGGAATGATGGAACACATTCCATAAATCACTTTAGTCCGCTTCTCCTTATTCTGTCTTAATTTTAGTCCGTGTTCCATTTTGTGTCGTGACAACTTGAATACTTCATCCGAAGTACTTTAAGCATTTTTAATTCGCGAAATGCAAATTAAGATGTCACTCCTCTTCATAAAATTTTCGTTAAAAAACTGAGTCCAAAGCCCTTTACTGAGGGCGGCCCCCATACCATAGGCACCCCCAATATATTTGGGACCGCCAGACATTATGGGAACGCCATCAGCAGACCCCCTTATTTTACACTTAGTCAAAAAAAATTCCAAACCACAAAAACAAACACCCCTCTTCGTGCTGCAAGTGACGAACTCGACCAAAACCACTCAAAATCACCCATTAAAACACAAATTGAAGATAAAATCAACACTTACAATCATTCACAACATCTTAAAGATAATCAATTGTAAGTCATTTCATGTATTTTCTTTCAATTTTAGTCTAGGGTTCATGATGAACACCAAAAATTGAAATTGGGGATTTTTGATTTTTCTTTCAATTTCATACAATTAGGACTACTAGGATACAATGTATAACTAATATGCTTCTCATAAACATAGGATTTACATATATTAGCAAGCTTGTAGAAAAACTAATTTTGAACCAAAACCCTAATTTTATTTAAAAATCACTCGCGCTAGGAACAAAATAAAATTGTTGTTATGCATTGTCAATACAATCTAAAAACGTTTTCAAACACATGCATAATGATGTCATGACCAAATTTCGAGATACATAATACATATGTATTTTTCGACTTGTTTGGTTGAGCAAAATCAAATTAAGGAGCGTTTGAATTAACTCTTAGGTTTTTATGTTTAGGTCGAGTTAATCGTTACTCCACATTTGTTGCATATAGGCACACACTAGGCATCTCGTTAAACAAAGGAACCTCACTAAAATTATCTTTTCCAATTTTAGGTGAGATGACTTTGGAAGATGAATTACGATACACAAACTCATGCGTTCAAACAATCTCAAATAAAAACTATATTCTTGATATCTTAAAACCCATCATTCAAAACCTAGAATGTAGGTTAATCCATGAAGGTCGCCCTATATCTCCTGAATCCACTAAGTACGATAATATTCAAACTTTTTTCAAGTTATCAAACTTTTGAAAATATATGAACTCCATGAAGGAATTTGTCCAAGATTTCTACTTGAATTTTATTCCTCAATAGAAATCACCAAAGATGAAAATCTAAACATCTTCTTAACATTTTGGGCATTTTAAATGAACATTTAAGTTCTTACTCGAGTCATTTGCCTCAATTCTCTCCATTCCATCGCTCCAGAAGGAGATTGTTCTTAATCTGAAGAACCCTATCTAGAATTTTGAAAAGCCTAAATCAAGAGTCAAACACAGCTTATCAAACACATATTCCAACACCAAAGGAAATTATCCCATCAATCACAACAACCAGACAAACCATTTTTCCAAACATAATCCTCAAGGAAGAACTTCGTCATGACATGAGATCTTGAAATGAAATCATTCAAGATATGCCTTTGGCTCTCAAATGGACCACATTTTCTTAGCTGATTCATCATGTCCACAGTGTTGTTTTTGCATTCTAAAAGTACTCCCTTCAAACTTTGACCTACTTTCTAACCAATCGTAGTTGAAAAAATATTAAAAATAACCAAAATTCTTCCAATGCCATATGGAATGATTCTAAATCGTCTATATGATCACATCATCAAAATTAATCCTCATTTATGAAAATCAAGCACCAGGTGTATCTAAATCCGATTTTGATAACTACGTCAAGGCTAATGACGCAGTTATGCAAAATATGCAAAATCAAATGGCAAACATAACGGACCTGCTCACCAAAATCGTGAATAGTAATACTGCTTCTACTTCGGGTTCGGGTTCTCTTCCAAGCAACACCATTGCTGTAGGATCCCTAGATCATTCCATGGATGAAATCACAAGATCAATGGCAATGAAAGATTAAACATTAACGACTTTTTGATTGAAAGAAAAACTAAGAGTTGCTACAAACCCTTAAGATGAGAAATGATAATGAAGTAGCTAACCTAATTTTGACTAAACTAGGTGTATTTATACTAACTAGGATTTGCCTTTGAGGGCTTTCTTTTTGGGCTTTTTTACATCTTGGCCCGTATACATAATAAACATTAATTAATTAATCAATTAACGAGCTAGACTTTTGTCTTGTATCTTTGAGTGACCGAAGCTTCTTTGTTTGGGTCCATTTATGTGATCCTAACATCTTAACAGCAGATCCCCAACTTCCCATTACAACATTAGAATGTGACATTTGTGCTGTAGTTTTTGCAAAGGGTCTTCTTACAGATGAATATGATTTTGAAAAATCCCTTCTTTGATTCATTTGATTCATCTATGGTCTTTTAGGACTTGAACTGTGTGAGGTCTTGTTAGGTACTGACTGTCTAGATCTAACAGTATTAATATTAAAACTAACAACATTAACTTTAGGCCTACCAGAATTAATATTTGTCCTACCAGTATTAATATTAGGCCTAACAGAATTAAACTTCTTGGCCTACCAGCATTAAGTTGTACTGATCTAGGAACAAATTGATTAGCATGATTAATCCTGTTTGCATTTGTCCATAC